>LUGF01016749.1:210977-229677 GCA_001625245.1 Calycopis cecrops | reverse complement strand
AAGGGGGACAGAATGGGGGTAACTTACCCCCCTATTTATACAACGCAGTTTTACTCGCGAATGATTTCAGTCCTTAAAAATTCTAAGTGATAAGATAGGTATTCTTTTAGAGATTACTCCTTAAGAAATGATTTAAGAGGGTGCGTGTTTAACCGTACACGCTAGAGTTTACTCAAGGATGAACATGTCCCCCCCAAGACACTGCCTTGTCGTGGTGGGGTGGCTTAGGCTTAGGACTAGCAGCTCAGCTGGAGGGTCCTCCCACAGTCCCTCTGAATCAGCGGAGGCTTGCGTGGAGTGGATCGAGTGGCGGGTCCGATTTGGACATTGGTGGCGTCGTCTTTTGGAGTGTTTGGGCGGTATTGCACGGTTCCACGTCGGAGTAGGGACTGTTCAGATGGAGCCGGGTAATTCCTTTAAGTAGAAATTTAAAATCGGTCCAGCACTCTAGGACTCGATACAAACAAACATAATAATCTTTTCTCTATGTTTTTTTTTACATAGTACTAGCTTACGTCCGCAGCTTCGCCCGAGTGGATTTCGGACATCAAAAATTGAGTTATTATACATGTAAACCTTCCTCTTGAATAACTCTATCTTTTAAATAAAGCCGCATCAAAATCTGTGGCGTAATTTTAAAGATACATGTATACTTAGCATACAGACAGACGGCGAAAAGCGACTTTGTTTTACACTATGTAGTGATAACTGATAAGGGGGCTTAAACGAGCAGTGGGAGCTATTAGCATTACTACTGCCGCCCATAGACATCCGCACAGAGGCAATACAGTTGCCCTCTGCCTCCACCCTCCTAAATGGACCACTTTAGTATAGATTAAAAATAGTTCGATTCAAATTAATTACTTCTGACCGAAATCTGTCAAACTGAAATTCCTAATTTATTTGCCACTTAATTCAAGGCTAACCGGAACTTTAACGGGGACCTGCTAGAGCGGCCCTGCTACAATGTACATGACAGAAGCATGTCAGTGACAATAATATATTGTTTCGTAGTGATTAGGTCGAAAGGCTTCGCGGGTGACGTCACTCGCTCAAGGTGACTTGATACTAGCTTGTTGTTGTCGCTTGACCTTTTTAGGGCTCTGGTCCTATAAGGGTTCTGTCTTGCCTTTCGAGGACCTTTTTTATAGTATAAGGGGGCTAACGAGCAGTCGGAGATGCGAGCATGATTACCGACGCCCATAGACATCCGCATAGAGGTTATTGAGATGCGTTTCTCTCTTTTCTCCCTCCTCCAAGGGCCACCGGCTACTTACACACCGGAACCGGTCGTGCTGGCTCAATTCTGCTGCATGTATGCGGCATGGCACTACCTCTTGCTACCTATATGGATCACTTTGTTGTTCGGACGTGTCTGCTAAGACCTTTATGCGGTACGGTAATTTATAATATCTATGTATACAACTTAATGAAGCACATATAAATGCTTCCCGGTCATTTAATTTCCCCGGTCGTGCCGGCTGCAATACAGCATGTTTACTTTCAAAGCACAAGAACAGAAAGATGGCAAATAACATTGTCCGTACATGTTCGAGATCTGTGTAATCTCTGTGTCTGGCCATAATATGCAGAAATAGATAGGAGAAACAGATAGTATTAATAGTAAAGTAAATTGTTATTGACAAACAACTGTCAACTGGAATAATATATACTTTTGGACCCTAAAGATTTCACCCAAAACGGTTACAAAGATTTTCAAATTGCTGAATCAAATCAAAAGTTCCTGTTTTGGATTTATTCAGCAATTTGGAAAACTATGAAACTTTTTGAATAAATCTTTAATGTAAAAAAAACGAATAATCAATTACGACAAAGGCAGCATGGCCTCTAGTATTTGCCTGTTGCAATTGGAACGAAATTAAAAAAAAGAACCATCAAAGAATTTAACGTAAATACATACCTAACGAGATTTTATGAATGGGTTTGCGCATACGCACGCGCGGTTCGCACCATTGACACATCTCATTCAACCCCTAACACACGATAAACAACACAATGCACAACACTAAATTCACTCCGATCGCGCAGCGATTTTCGAATTTCGAACACTATTGGCGCGTATTTTTTTTTTAATTCCGACTCAACGGCACCGAGCTCCGCGTTCGGCCAGACTGAACGTGCCCGTCCGTCCCTAGCTAGTTGCGTAATGCTAACGGGTCATAGAGTAAGTGGTTATTGTATACAGAACGGTATTATACACTTACACTATACCCATATTTGCGATACGCCTACAAAGTTAACTGTTCCAAGTTTCAGCCGCCTAAATTGATATTGCCGCAAACAAACTTTGATGATTACAATAGTTGAACTACTAATGTGTGGTTTAATATTGTTGTGATGTAATTAATCATAACAGTAAATATTTTATTAGCGGTTTGTAATTTTTTTTTTGTTTTAGGGTCTATTATCGTAATTTAGAAAATAATAAAATTGCCAAAAAGTGTCACGTTTACGGCATGTTTTGTAAAAATAATCCTACTAATATTTTAAATGCGAAAGATTGTATGTTTGTTTGTTTGTTACTCCTTCACGCAAAAACTGCAGAATATATTTTCATGTTTGGCACACACGTAGTGAGTATCTTGGATCAATTATTCCGAAAAAATGGTCCTATGGGATGCCATGTGATGATCTTCTATTTTCCACGAGATCGAAATTTATGCGGGTGAAACCGCGGGGCGCAGCTAGTACTTGATAATTTAATACTAAAAGTAATAATTAATAATAACAAATTGATATCTAGCATTTTTTAATTTAAATTATATTGATTTTTTTGAGCAAAACAAATCAAAAAGTGATTTCACAATCATACAAATAACTCAAAAATATCATGTTCAACTGGTATTAAAAGTGTTTTCATTTGACAACTGGCAAAATTTACGACGAATGTTTCTCCCATAAAAAAAACACCGTGGCGGTGTCATTGACCTGTTATTATATTTAATGCAGCTACACTCAGGTATTACAGCTCTCGGTGCCGTAATTAGAACAACTTGCGTTGGTTAAGTGGGCAGAATCGGGGTTTACACGGTGATCTTTAGAAGAATTAATCCTTCAAAGCGAATCATTCATTAATTGACGTGGATGTTTGTTTGTTTTACTAAAAATGGATCTCAGAAACCCAAATTTGAAGCGATGGAAACTAGTAAGTAAGAGTTTATACTCGTAGAAATAACATGGAAAACAGCCTGAACTGGGTCAGTATACTTTTACGAAAATATTAGTTATTTAATATATTGTTAAGTATTATATAGCATAATCCTTTACGGTTTATATCGATGCAATTATAGTCATAAGTACTTCTAAAGTTATCTAAATGAGCATTATTAAGAAGTGGCAAATTTAATAACATTATTCATGCAATCTGTTACTTGCAGTGTGTTTTTGGCAAAGGTATTATTTATTTATTTATCTCATCAAACTCAGATATTTTTCAGAGGATAAGAATAGTGATAATAAATTATAACCTAACATTAAATTGAAATTCAAGACTGCTTATAATATATGTATTTCAGAGTCCATCGCGTCCGCTACACCACATACGTTAAAATCTGTCAAACCGATTAGGTTCTTGCAGAGAAAGTAACCATAATACCTACGTAAAACTAAATCCCGAACAACATTGCCCAGTTTCTGACGTAGTTCCGTAAGAAAAATGTGAACTATTATGTCCAACTCAAGGCTTTGATCCCAACCCTTCACATTATGTCACATGTACGATAAAATCAAATTAAAACAAAAGAACAAAAATAAATGTTTACCTACTATAAGGTCTTTTTCTTTTGTTTAAACAAAAAAAAAACAAAACAATAGACACATCTTCATTCACAACGACAGTAAAAACAAAACAATTGCACGCCACTTTCAATGGCTCCAAAAAAACACATTCTAAATTCAAATTGTCCCGCCTACACGCGCCCGCGCCACAGGCACTCAGAGCGCCATAGAACGCACTTAACTTACTGTCAAAACCCGTTCATTAATTCACCAGTTTATTTTATCTACGCACCGTGGGCGTGTGCATAGATTAAAAATAATTATAGAGTATAGTAAAATGATGGATGTCGGTTAAAATAGTGGTAGTTGTGAATGAGTATTTAAATTATCTAATTACCCATTAAGTGGTGTTACCAATTCCAAAAATGATTAATTTATTTTTCCACCCCTATTTCACCATAGTATGTGCCTTTTTATTTTTATTTATTACTATTATGACGTCAGCTTTTTTACGAAACGGCAAACGAGCAATCGAAAGCTTTTGATGACTGATCCCGAAGACATCCGTCGCAGGGCGCTGACGTGTTGTCCATATCCTTTAATGGGCCATCGGAAACTCGTAAGCCGCACGAAACGCGACAACATAGCAGTCACATGTCACGTCAGCGAGAGGTACCCGTGCCAAAAGTACCTTACTCTACCTCAAAAAAACGCTTATGCGTACCTGTATGGCCCCCCAAATTGATTAGTCGACAAGTAAGTCAGTGACCTTCACGTTAGTCACAATACCTGATTGGCCCGAGGTCGGCCTCAAGTGCTAGCAAAAAATCAAGTTCTCTGCCGACCAACAAGAATGTACTAATGAAGGCCTTTATTAGTAAATGAGCAGCAGGATATGCCTACGCGTGTTGCTAAGGACACTGGAAGAGTAACTATAGCGTAGTGCCATGTACAGCCGCATTGGGCCTCCATGACAGAGGTACCTCTCGCTTACACGATGCCGGTGTAAAGTGGCAGCTACTTGCGTTTCGTGCGGTGTGCAAGTAGCCGGTGGCCCATGGAAGCAGGAGAAGGAAGGAAGAGCAACATATTTGTATATACTCTAAGCGAACGTCTATGGGCGTAGGTGGTGATGAATAGAATAGGTGGAAATGGCTCCGATTTCTCATTTGCTATAAAAAAAAATCTAAAATAAATTAACGTTAATTTTTGCAAAGTTGTACTTATGTACAGATAACAAAATTTGTTATCTGTACTTATACAACTTTGCAAATTATTATTTAATAATAATCAATGTTTAATTTTAACATTGCAAAAAGTAATAATATATACTCTAAAAAACCTGTTATGTAGTGTAGTCCACCTCATGACTTAGATATTATAAGTATCAAGAAAATAATGCTCGACTATAAGTGACTTGTGGTCTGCTGGCGAGCATAATAAGGTCCGTTTGGGGTCAAAGATGCGACCTTTGATATCTTTCATACCTTTTCGGCCATCTTAACTATATTTTACGGTGTTTTAGACCCGTAAAATGGGAGGTATACGTTCAGAAGGGTTTGCGTATCGTATTTTGAATGTAGATTGGTTTTCGCATGCGTTGTCACGGGTAAGATTTGTGTATTGTCAAAAGCAATTTGTTTTTCTAATATAAATGATATGCTCAGGTATAAATATAATTGGTTCTTTAGAGGTAGTGCCATGTTGCATGCATGCATGTAGCCAAATTGGGCGTGCACGACCAGGTACCTCTCGCTTAGGTACTTATTTAGCCGTGTAGTACCCCCGTTTCGTTGCCCCCATAAATAGTTTAAGTAAAATAAATAAATTCGAAACATATTGCTGCATGGGTTTAGCACAGTAAATTTTACAGAATGCTGGCGTGAACAGGCTGTGCAGTCGTTTGTGCGGCTTGTTAGAGTCAAATTGTTAGTAATGTCGATAGGCACATAATGAAAGATACAATAGCTGCAAAGTATGTATGTTGGTAAGTATGTAGCTCAGAAACGAATTTTAATAATTTGTTATCACACAACTCTACAGTCCTTTAATGTTTTATTTATTTATTTAAATCTCAGCTTGTTGTTTTTTAATTTCTCTTATTGCATATAAAGTACATATTTTAATAATAAGAATGAAAATTTATATTAATGAACATAAGTATTTAATAATAATATATACATGGTATTGATATTGTGTATTATTATGTTTTTATTATACCAAATACTTATGTTTGTGTAAGTTTCACATGTATGTTTACTGTTAATCCTGCTATAAATCAAAATAAAATTATTTACCGTTATGATGCGAAAAAAATGTTCCTGAAAACCAGTGTCAGAAATTTGGCTGAGCTCCTGCTATTAATTAAGTCAAAATCTACTTCCATTGATTCATTAGGGTCCCATCTAACACGCGCCGGGCATCGAACCCGGACTACGGCACGCGGAGACCAGGGACAACACCTAGAGGTCATGTACATACATACTACACACATACAGACAGACATGTCTATGACCGAGTCGGTAAGTATATTACAACTTGCAACAGCAAGTATTTTTTTTTTCTTTTGATTCAAGTCGTTGTGGGTCCCAAGACAGATTTAGCTTTTCCTTCGGGCTCCCTGCGATCATATCAAAGGGTCAAGTGTGGTTGCCGCTGTCGATCCTGGCTACACAGGAGTAGCAGCGCGGCGGTGGAACGAGTGGTGGGCAAAGCCCGTTTAAAAAAAAAACTTGCAACAGCAGTGTAACTAATAATGTTAAAGCTGCATTGTCGCCGAATAGGACCGACAGACCGCGGAGGTACCTCCCGCTCGCAAGGTGTATAAAGACCAGCCCGAGCCGGGACTCGAAGCGATGTATGTAACTAGTCCACGGTCAATTGGCTCACACCACATTCCATCGCACTCTCGACATATTTGACACACCGTGAGAGTCAAGTGCCTTTACGACACATCCATTAACGTCTAAGTGCTGCGGTGGTGTGGGACGGGCTACCGCGGCACCTTCACGCGTTAGTCACTACACTTCAAATGGCCCATTATTATGCAACTTACAATTAAAATAGTCGAGCCAGTTAGTAATTTTTGAACAAGCGGACAGACCTTTTTTATAGTAGTAAAAGGGAGGCAAACGAGCAGTCGTTATTTTCACGACTACCGACGCCCATCGACATCGGCACAAGCTACACAGACGCGTCGCGGTTCTTCCTTCTCCCGCGTCCAGGGACCTCCAGATACTTGTGCACCGCACGAAACGCGACAGCACAGCAGATTGTACGCCGGTATCATGTGAGTAAGAGGTACACGTGCCGGCCCGTTTTGGGTGCAATGCAGAGTGGCATTATCTCTTGCTGTCTCTTATTAGTGATTAAACGTGTCAATTTTTTTCGCATTTCAGGTCCCTAAAAGAGAAGAGCGATCTGCATTGTTATGAGTATGTCAGTGGGCGCTGTAAGCCATTACTACCGCCTGCTTGTTTGTCCCTTGTGCTATCAATACTAACTAACTCAACTGGTAAGAGGTAGTGCCACACTGCATGCTTGCAGGCAGTCGAATTGGGCCGGCACGACCGGGGAGGTACCTCTCGCTTACACGAGACTGGCGTAAAGTGACAGCTGTGTGCTGTCGCGTTTCGTGCAGTGTGTAAGTAGCCGGTGGCCCATGGAGGTGGGAGGAGAAAGGAGGGCAGCGCATCTGTATAGTATCTGTGCGGATGTTTGTGGGCGTCGGTAGTCATGAAAATGGCTCCGGCTGCTCGTTTGTCCTCCTATATCGTAAAAAAAAACATAAAGCTGAAGAGGTTGTTTTTTTGTTTGTTTTGTTTGTTTGACCGCGCTAATCTCTGGAACTACTGGTCCGATTTGAAAAATTCTTTCTGCATTAGTTAGTCCATTTAGCGAGGAAGGCTAGGCTACTTTTTAACCGACTGCGGCAAAAAAACGGATTCACGCGAACGAAGTTGGGGGCGTCCGCTAGTACACAATACTTTAACAGCCACAGAAAGATAATCTACATATCAATCATGTGGCGTCAGCACCGACTGCTCCTATGTCCCTTGTATAAACCACGTTGATACTCATAAGATTATAACTGTAGTTCCAATTTAACCACGACAGCGGCGTTAACTACAAACACGCTCAGTTAGATTAGTTCCGAACTGGGCTATTCCCAGAAGTAACTACATGTGCTACTGTAATTGAGAATGTATGTTTGTTCGTGTTAAAATAACTAGAATTGGATGCTAGGAGGAAAGAAGGGCAATCCATTTGCATAACAATCATGCACTATTAAAAAAACTTCGCCGAACCTCGAACTTGGGAATTCACAATTTGTGCATTTTTTTTTTATAGCATAGGAGGCAAACGAGCAGTTAGGTCGCCTGATGTAAAGTGAACACCAACGCCCACAGACATCCGCCACACGCATTACACCATTGGAGTCACAACGTCAATTAAGACACCATTCAAAAGTCGCTCCCCGCTGGCCGCTGGCGGTGGCGGGGCTGCGGCCTCCGCGTGGGCCGGTGATGGATGGGTGGCACCTGCTGACTGCTCCGGAAATGCTCTCACTGATGCAACACCACTACATTCATTAACTGTAGATATTTTGAAATTTGATTTCAAAATCAAAATCAAAATCAAAATCAAAATATTTTTATTCAAAATAGAATTTGAAAAATTGCTTTTTGAACGTCAAAAATTTCCATCTACCACCGGTTTAATATTAATTTTACCGATTTAATGTTAATCCAATTTCAAGGTACCCATACAGGTTTTTGACCAGTGGCCCATGGGGAGAAAGAGAGAATATCGTCTACATAGCTACTAAACTCTACAGGCGCTGGTGGTCTTCAAAAGATCGACTGCTCGTGCTCCTTTGCGTATTAGCATAATTATCATGCAGATGTGTTGCGTTTCCATACAAAGGGCCACCGGAAACTCACAATTCGAAACGCAACAGCATAGCCAGTGCCGGCACAATTTCTTTTTTTTTATAGTATAGGTAAGAGAGATAACGAGCAGTCGGAGCCATGGCTCACGCCCACAGACATCCGCACAGAGGCTATACACTCCTACACGGCCCACCCTGAAGTAACATATCCCATGTGTAACTGAGATCGAAACTAAACCGCAAACCGGATCGAGGTAACCGCGGTTAAATAAACCACACGTTAAACTGTTAACGTAACGGTTAAACTCACACCTTCACATGTCAGCGTGTTATCAACCGGTAGTGGAAATGGGTTTATACTGATTACTGGCTGCCTCGAGGTCTAACTACACGGTGAGGTCCCGGGTTCGGATACGTGTGATGTGTTTTTAATATGGAGGTGGGGGGGAGAAAGGAGGGCAGCGCAACTGTATAGACTCTATGCGGATGTCTGTGGGCGTCGGTAGTCATGAAGATGGCTCCGACTGCTCGTTTGCTCCCTATACCATAAAAAAATGAGTTGTCGGAGCCATTTTAATGACTAACGACGCCCACAAACATCCGCATAGAGGCTATACAGATGCGTTGCCCTCATTCCTCCATACGCCCCCGACTACTTACACGCCGCACGAAACGCGACAGCACAGCTGACATTTTACACTGCTATAGTGTAGGTACCTATCTACATTACAATAGGCTCCGACTGCTCGTTTGACCCATTAAACTATAAAGCCAGTGACAGTATAAAATGGACGGTCTCGCCGCAGGTCCCACGTCCCACGCCCCGCCCACTTCCCACGGGTGGTAGCGTGGGCGTGGGCGGTTGTACTGTTTTGGTGTTTTGTGGAATGTGGACCACGGTCATTGCCGTTACGCTAGAGACGCGTTGCATCCAAATCGGGCCACACGACAGAAGAGAAATATAAAAACGTGAAGTATTTTTATATACTTACTATATAATATTTAATAATATATAATATATTTTAATATTATATACTACTAGCTGTGCCCCGCGGTTTCACTCGCGTTTAATTTCTAAGAAATCCATATAAAGTTCAACACCCTATTTCACCCCTTAGGGGTTGAATTTCTAAAAATCCTTTCTTAGCGGATGCCTACGTCATAACATCTAACTGCATGCCAAATTTCAGCTTGATCCGTCCAGTAGTTGTTTGACTATATTTTCCAAAATAAAATATAGTCTATGTTACTCGTGGATAATGTAGCTTTCGAATGGTGAAAGAATTTTTAAAATCGGTCCAGTAGTTTTTGAGCCTATTCATTACGACCAAACAAACAAACAAAGTTTTCCTCTTTATAATATTAGTGTGTCCGAAAAATCCAAATATCTTACGGAACCCTATTTTTTTCTAAAATAAAATATAGTATATGTTACTCGTGGATAATGTAGCTTTCGAATAGTGAAAGAATTTTTAAAATCGGTCCAGTAGTTTTTGAGCCTATTCAATACAACCAAACAAACAAACAAAGTTTTCCTCTTTATAATATTAGTATAGATATATACCAAAATATAATTAAAAGGAATAAAAAGACTGACTCACTTCATTATGTAAGTGAGCACTTAAAAATGATGTTCAAAATTCACCTCCTATGGGGTGAAAATGGAGGGGTGAAGCTTATGTGGAATTTTGTCCTTTCTAGACTTAGAAGTTTGAAAATATGTATAAACGATTGTTTACAATTAAAACTGATATGTGTAAAAAAGCGACAAAGTAGGGGTAAGCGTATATAGAAATTTATCTTTTCTAAACTAGGGAGTATAAAAATTGGTAGATAGGGTCCGGATGATCTAGTAGTAGTAGTATAATAAAAAGACAACAGAGCAATGTCAATAGAGTATTCTACACTATTAAAAATATGATACGAATTGTTGTCATCCTATTAGATAATATTATAATAAACCATATACATGTCTATTTTATGCAAAATAATGCATATCTTTTTAAAAAATTACGAAATAAAGTAACAATTATTTGTCAACGTCAAAAACGTTATGTGATCGGTTGAAACTCAGATGACGTCACGGGCAAGTAAACTCTAGCCGAACTGCCTAGTGTTTAACACTTTATTTACTTGCGTTCACGTCAATCTAATCATATTGCGCCGCCATGACAGTTTGCACTGTTGGCGCGAGTGTAATATCTCAAACTTTAACATTATTTTTTATTGTTAATACTGCTTATTTTCTGGAAATATTTATGTAACGTGTTTAACAAGTCATAAAGTATGAAATAAAAAAAAATCAAAAAATTGTCTAATACCCTATTTACGTTATGTAAACAAGAGATAGCCGTGCCAGATCTTATGCAATGCAGAAATCTCATTAAAATTTTAGGATGACGTTGCTCGCTGCATGCATGTAGCCGTATGGTGTGTGGGTAAGTAGCCGGTGGCCCATGGGAGGAGGACGAAGCACATAAATTCGGTTGTCTATCATGTCATGAATGGCTCCGATTTCTCGTTTGTCCCCTTATACTATAAAAAAAATCACACAATCTATTACTGATGGTTATAAGAACATCTTGTAAGTACGAAGAGTACGAGACAATCACTTAGGTTGCTTCAAAGACGGCTTTCACAGTAATGGCTTTCGTCACGACTTTATGCTTACTAGAACTACTATTACTGGAGACTGACTGCAGTAAATGCCTCTCGTCGGAGTATAAAGGCAAACGAGCAGTCGGAGCCGTTTCCATAACTACCGACACCCATAGACGCGTTATACAGTCACGTCGTCCTTCCTCCAGGGCCACCGAATACGCCACACCGCGCGCGACGGCACAGCTGTCACTTTAGGTCGCGCCGGCTTATTTCGGGTGCAATGCAGCTGTAACCTCTTACAATGCCTTCTGACGCTCATAAACATCCGAATAAATTTATACAGATGCGCTACACTCCTATCCTCCCCCCTTCCAACGGGCCACAGGAAACGCAACGCGACTCCGTACCTACCACTTTGCAGCGGTGTTATGTGCGCGAGAGGTAACACAAAATCGTCAAAATCCAGCTACAATGCATCGTAGCTCTGTACTGCTGATGATGATTAATTAGAGCGAAACCAGGGCAGTGTACTAGCGAGGTGATCGATACGTACCCGGCGTCGAGTATCCTCTGCATATGGCGAGTAGTGTGACCACGAGTTGGGGACGAAGGACATGACATAACACTCACTTATATGCATGGTTCTATGTCCGACGTTTGTTCTGCCATTTTTTTGTATATTTTAATCAATGTTTATGCGTGTATAGTTTATGGGGCCAAAGGAGCAGTCGGTGGGTTTTGATGACTACCAACGCCCATAGACATCTGCACAGAGGTGTAGATGCATTGCCCTTCTTCCTTTTTATCGCTTCAGGGCTTCTCATTCATACATTTCACACATCTTTCATACAACACGACCAGGTACCGCGTGAGCGAGAGGCACTTCCCCGGTTGTGCTCGCCCAATTCCACTGCAACGCAGCATGGCACGTCTTAGTAAAAATAGATAAGAAGTATAAATGATTTGTATACTGTAAACGGGACTTAATCGCGTAATAAAATCGAAGTATTTACCTCGACTCTGCCGTTGCATTACGGCCGAAACGTCGAGAGTCGAAGTTAATACTTCGATTTTATTACGCGATTAAGTCCCGTTTACAGTATACAAATATGAATACAAATCGTGAAAGCTTAAAACAATTTAAGTGTAGCTGATGTTGTTAGGTAACAATACAGAAATGTTTCGTGAATAAAAAAGGCAATTGCTAAAACGTGAGTATTTTTTTTAAGTTTTAGAATAACCGTAAACGTTATAATTATACAATACAAAGTAAGATAACATTTGGCTGATCTACAAGGCCTTAGAATTAAGGTGTTATTTCAGGTCGTTTTATTTTTAAAAATGATCACATAGGATCAGTTTATTAACATCAAAATTGTAAATGAATTGTAAATTCTGCATAAGAAATATTGTACAATACTTTTTGATTAAAAAAATAATTTTATCTACACTAATGTTGTAACATTCTACTTATGTTTTCAATACTTGACTTATAATAACTACTGTTATAGCTCAGACAACAAAAAACTCAATTTAAGCAATTTGACAAGATGTTATAATATCCAAATCGATATAGTAAAATCTCATTATAACACTATGTGAGAGCGCGAGAGAGAGAGAGAGTGGTGAGAGAGCCTTATTTCAAAATCCTAACAGCGCGCGTTCGCTCCTGATTGGCCCTGCGCGCGCTGCAGCTGCGCTCTCATTGGTTCAATGACAGCTTGCAAAGGATTTGCGAGAAAGAGACAAAGCTCTACAAAAAAATGAAAGCAAAAATGAACGCCACAGACAACGAATAATCTACTGTTTAGTAGAAATTTAAAAGTATAGTCATGTGATTTTTTCACATTATATTTCAACATTGAAGCTAGTATTTTATTAACATTGAATTATAAAAAGTATATATTTACGCGCCGCAATTTTTGCAATCAAATTAAAGTATTTAATAAAAATATTTATCTTCAAAGAACATTACATTTTAAATCGTCGGTCAAGCAGTCGTCGCCTCGTCGGTCAAACAGTCGTCGGTCCAACAACGAATGGGGCAATACGCGTGAATTTAATGTTTCGCAATGTTTGATTAATTGATTAATTGCATTAGTGAAGATAAAGTAGTGTATGCAACTGCATATAACACGGGTATTAAAACACTCGTGAGGTACTATTTTGAAACTGGCGTTCGCTCGTTTAAAAAATTCACACTCGTGTTTTAATAGAATAGAATAGAATAGAATAGAATAGAATAGAATAGAATAAACATTTATTTGGTAATACCCTTCTTTATATGACAGTTGCATAAACTACTATTACTTTGCTCTTAAAATACGTTTTCCTTAGTTTATCTTGTAAGGTACTGATAAACTTCAGTTCGTAATTGAAAGCACCAGTATAACCTAAGTCTAGACACCTCCCTGTATATTTTTTACGCAGGAACTGTCCACAAACATCACACATCGTGGTTCCCCTACTCTATATCGCCGAGTGTCTCTCGTATGGGGCCTAATAAAGCCATACGCGCCTTTGTATCATCGGGTAACAGTTAGTATTAATAATGTGTGCCTCTCCGTCGCACGGTATTGGATAAAGCGGGATGGGTAGGTATAGAAAATCGGATGTCTTAATGCGCGCGCGGTTATCGTTCAAAGGTATTTGGAGACGTCATGCTGCTCTGCTGCCATATTGGGCCAGTAAGGTCTATCATGATACAGTCTTTTTTTTCTATTTTTTTTTTTTATGGTATAAGGGGGCAAACGAGCAGTCGGAGCCATTTTCATAAATACCGACGCCCAAAGACATCCGCATAGAGGCTATTCAGATGCGCTGCCCTTCTTCCTTCTCTCAAATCCACGGGCCACCGGCTACTACACACCGCACGAAACGCGACAGCACAGCTGTCACTTTACGAAAGTGAATGTTATTGTGCGGTGTGCCAGTTTCCTCTGCCCCATTAAAGGGAGGAGATGAGGAGACGACATGCCTACATAACATAAATGTAAACGTATTACCGTCCTTCCCGCCTCATTCACAAATTAAGACAGCTTATCGATTATGATGAGCAAGAGGTACCTCCCCGATCGTGCCTAGCTTTAGCATAGCACTACCTCTTGTAATGTTGAAACAAACCCTACGCTACGGAACCCCATAGAAGCCATAAAACTCCCGATTTTCAATTCCCCATACGGCGTCTCGCGCGCTGGCGGCGCTCCAGGGTCGTAAATTCGATTCCCGGCCGCGGTTAATATCAATATGCGCGCGACAGAGTTATGGCCGAGTGTGTTGTGTGTGAAACTATAATGAACACGGCACGGGCAAAGGTTAAACAACGCTCTGTGAAGACGATAGAGTGATGGGTGTGCGATTTTTAGGAGGAGCCTACAAATACAAGATAAAAGATTTTTTTTTATGGTATAGGGGGGCAAACGAGCAGTTGTAGCCATTTCCATGACTACCGATGCCCATAGACATCTGCATAGCGACTATACAAATGCGCTGCCTCCCTTTCTCCTCCCACCTCCATGGGCCACCGGCTACTTACACACCGCACGAAAGGCGACAACACAGCTGTCACTTCACGCCGGTCTCGTGTAAGCGAGAGGTACCTCCCCGGTCGTGCCGGCCCAATTCGGCTGCATGCAAGCACGCAGTGTGGAACTACCTCTTACTAAAAAGATCCTACTAATATGTATTATAAATGCGAAAGTTTGTGTGTTTGTTACTCTTACACACAAAAACTACTGAACGGATTTTCATGAAACTTTACAGTAATATAGCTTTCATATCAGAATAACATAATAAGTTAAAATTTTGAATCGTTTTTGAAGTCCGAAATCCACGCGGGCGAAGCCGCGGGCGGAAGCTAGTATATTATAAATGCGAAATATTGTTTGTATGTTTGTTACTCCTTCACGCAAAAACTGCTGAACCGATTTTCATGAAATTCGGCACACACATAGAGAGTACCTTGGATTAACACATAGGATAGTTTTTATTCCGAAAAATTGTTTCTATGGAATACCATGGCATTATTTTCCACGGGATCGAAATTTACGCGAGTGAAACGGCGGGGCGCAGCTAGTAGAAGATATTATGGAGGTAAAAGATGTCATGATGCATGCACTCAGGACGCCCATAAAAATCCGCACGATTATACAGAGGACTTCCTCATTCGCTGTGATTGCAAGAAACGCGACCAAAAACTCACTGGGAGGAACGGCCCGTTTCATGTGCAATGCCGCGT
This sequence comes from Calycopis cecrops, assembly GCA_001625245.1. Taxonomy (NCBI): domain Eukaryota; kingdom Metazoa; phylum Arthropoda; class Insecta; order Lepidoptera; family Lycaenidae; genus Calycopis; species Calycopis cecrops. The sequence goes on along the minus strand of LUGF01016749.1, from coordinate 214,210 downwards.
AAATCGCGATACACATTCGCACAATTATCCCACTTTAAAAAGCCGTCCCGCTTTAAAAGATCAGCGAAACCTTCGAACCGAGACGCATGTCCTCACTCCCCCCCCCCTCTCGTCCTTATAGACTCAATTATCTCAAGAAAGCTGGCATAAAAGCTTTCATCCCGCAATTTAAACAGGCTTTATCACTGACAGTCACGTCCCATCAAACTTGCAGGGGGACTTGCCGGGACTTGGAGGGGGACTTGCCCGAAAATACGACAAATTATTATATTTAAACTGAAACATGCCTTTGAATGTCGGGGCGATGCAGTATCGTCTTTAAACTAATAGTCTTAAGAGCTACGCGCCATTTAAATCACCCACAAAGGAATTTAAGTCTTGTGGCCATAGGAATAGAGCTTATTCTAGCATGTATCTCGGTGTTATAGTATAAAAATGCACTGCTTAGATGTCCTCTACCATTGTTTGTCGTGACAAATTGTTCGAGTTTTATAAACTCGAGAAACAGAGTAACAAGTAACGACGCTCGTGTTCTATTTGTTTCGCTCTTATCGTTTTATTCTAGATATTATTAAATGCTCTTACTACTGGTTTTCGAAGTGTGTGGAGAAATTCTGTATGTCAGCTTGGACACGCGCGTCGAGTTTACTCGAATATTCTGAAGTTTTTTTTTTAGTATAGGGTGGCAAACGAGCAGTCAGAGTAATTTTTGTGACTATCAACGCCCATGGACTTCCGCATACAATTGTGTACATGTACACGTGTTATCCTCTCGCCTCCATGTGCCTACGGAAACTTACACACCGCACGAAACGCGACAGCACAGCTGTCACTTTACGCCGGTATCGTATAATTAAATGTGCCGTTCCAATTTGGCTTCCACGCAGCAAGCATATAGACAAATTCGGCAGCCTTCATGCAGCATTGCCTGCAAATTGGGACGGCATCTAGCTCATGGCTGTGTTGTCGCGTTTCTTGCGGTTTGTGAGAAGCCGTTGATCTATTGGGGGTTGGGACGAACGAAGGCAACGCCTCTGCATATGCGTATTGCACCCATATGCTATAAAAAAATCCAAATCTATTAAGAACAAACTAAGACGTTATAGTACTCGAATGAGGAACGCATTAGTATTCATGCGGGGAAGCCGCGCCACTTACGAGATTTTCAATTCCGAAATCGCTCTGCATGCATGGCGATAAATATCTGATGGCGACCGAGAGAATTCCAACTACCCGCATTGGTGTAAAAATGTATGGACTAGATTTTTAGCTTTTTTGGAACCTTACTATGGTACATATGTATCTATTTAGGTATTACGTATTATTATGCTGTCTACTACAGCTTGAATCGCTTGAAATTATTATTTTATATTATTGACTATTACAAAATATGAGATGTTGAATGTTTGTCTTGGTAGCTAAAGCGGCCCGGTCCAGTGGTGTTTTTATTTTTTTTGTCATAGATCATCGAAATGTGGGCTATTTACAAGATCATTGGCTAACAATAACATAATATATTCATATTAAAATTCAATTACGGGTTGTTAAATTTGTTAAGGTTTAAGCACGTGTTCAATTTCCATACATTTTCATTTCCATACATTCCATACATTCAGCTCATCATATCACTGATTTACAGGATTAACTCGCATTCAGCTAATAAAATGATTAATGTATTACATTAATATCATTGTAGTGCTGAATTTATTAATTCAAAATAAATTAGTATAGTATCTGTTACATTCGACTTCTTTATTCACTATGAAGTACCTAATCAGTAATCAATACCGGGGTAATAAAATAGTGCATATCTTATTTTCTACTGAGATATTTACCTGTAATATCAGCTTAGAAACAGATGTTCATGTTCGATAACTGTGTTATGTTCTTTTTTATTTATAGCATAAGGGGGCAAACGAGCAATCGGAGCCTTTTGATGGTTACCGACGCCCATGGACACTCGCATGATTGTTACGCAGATGCATTGCCCTCCTATCATCCCCCCCCAGTGGGCCACCGGCTACTCACAAACCGCACGAAACGCGACAGCGACGCTGTCACTTTACGCCGGTATCAAGTGAGCGAGAGGTACTTCCCCGGCCGTGCCGTACCAATTCCATTGCATAGGAGGATCTAGTGTCATGCACCATGCATGGCTGGCTCCTCCTATGCAGCATGACACTACCTCTTCTTAAAACGCATGTATGTAGGTTTCAGTTTCCCAGACAACTTGAACTGATTTTACGAATGGAGTGTTGTTCTATTCGTCTTGATAACACATTTGTGAATGAAAAATCAACACAATGTACCCCATATACTTGATTAAATTGAAGATGCTTGATGATTTTTTCTTATAGGCTTGGGAGAAAATAACACGTGGGGGTGAAAAGGTAGAGAAAGGACGGCATCTTATTTTTGACATTAAATCTCAACTCGCTAACAACTCGAACATAACTCGATTCGACTGACCAGCACCTATGGTAGGGGCATAAAATTCCGGCATGAAAACTCGCATCATGTGATGGCGGTAACTCTGCACTGCCCATTACCGCCGACAGATGGCGTACAAACACACACACTCACAACACACCTCCACAACAAAACCGACCTTACTCTATCGGAATACGGAACATTTTCCAATGCAACTTCAAATTGATATGAGAATATGAGATATGGACTGTGTTTTTAGTAGATTAAAGTTTGTTTTCCCGTGGCCCGTCTTCCTGTTTGCGGGTAGAATTGAATAAGGCTCTGCCGGTTACGGTTAGCGGTTGTCGGTTAAGTAAATACGGTTATCCCGTACATTTAAATGGGATTAGCGGTTTTAGTAAGCGGTAACAGTTGGCCGCTTTGTTACGTAATGTTGTTGCCGCATTGTTGTGGGATTAGGTTGGGAGTTTGCAAGAGGTAGTGCCCACTGCATGCTTGCATGCAGCCGAATTGGGCCGACACGACCGGGGAGGTACCTTTCGTTTACGCGAGACTGTCGTAAAGTAACAACTGTGCTGTCGCGTTTCGTGCGGTGTGTAAGTATCCGGTGGCCCATGGAGGTGGAAGGAGAAATGCCGATATACACAGGCGTCAGTAAACATCAAACTGCTCGTTTGCCTCACAAAGCACTAACAACACAGAATATTACACCAGAGAGTGTCAAGACGCTTAATGAATACGTCCCGACGGCAACACGTGTATTAATTATGACGGACCGGCGGCGCCGGGCTGCTCGTCTGTCC
>LUGF01016749.1:184356-199866 GCA_001625245.1 Calycopis cecrops | reverse complement strand
CTTAAAAATACATTGATCGTTGTTCGTACACGAAATGTATCGACTTCAAGGTCAAGGACGCCGGGCTTCGCGACACGCGAGCTAGATGCCACGTGGTGACCAAGAAATATGTTTATAGCATGGGACAAAGTAATTGTATCTAATTATTTTTTTTTAATTTTTTTTTTTTTATAAATCGAATGTATCATTGATTCCGAACCAAATTTGAAAATTTGGCCGGTGACCAAAAACTAACCTTGTATAGATAATACATTCTTGCCTGTGAAACAATGGAAATACACATACAAAATCTCAACCCAATCGACCAAGGCGTTTAGTAGTTAACATACAGATAGCAACGCCACCTACCGGATCCAATCTTTAAAGTCTATTTGTTACTTGTTACTTGTCTAACAGACCCATTAATTGGTTATCAAGTGAACCATTTAAAATTTTGTGTAGTGTGCCCAAGTCGCTAATTCATCGTCTCCTCCCAAGACTCATAATTTTAATCTTTGTCGATCGAAAGTCGATGTCCGTAGTTTCTTATTTTACGCCTTATCCTTACCGTAGAGCTCAATTATGCTTCTAACTAGAAAGTTGTAGAAAGTTAGTAGAATGCTTATCTGTTTGAAAGGTTTAGCAATACACGGTAAAAAGACAACATACTCCCGGCTTTGCTGCAGGTGTGATCATAATGAGTTCTAAATTACATAGCGGAGTCAAATACTACCCCCGAATCACGGTCTACATGGACTCTATTTATAGGAGTATCTGTAATCTTGTTAGTAAAAATAAATGGTGTTTTATTTTTAGTGAATGTGATAGCCAGACATTTGTGTGTTTAGTGACATAGCGTTTTCGTCACACCAATCAGCAATTGTATTTAGGTCAGAATGGAGTATTTCACAATCACTGAGATCTGAAATACGTCTAAAAAATTTTATATCATCTGCGTGAGCTAAGCATTGAATATCGATTCGATACAGAAGGTCATTAATATTTATTAAAATTAATTAATTAATTTTATTTTATTATTATTTATTTATTTATTTATAAATTTAGGTCCCTTCCTGTTCCTAATATTTATTACCGAAATTTGATCCCTGCCGTGTGGTACTCCCGACGTTGCTATTAAAGAAACAGATTCATACCCCCCTAGTGCGACTGTGTTCTATTCTGTACATAAAACCCGAGCCATCTATTAATTTTCCTGTATTCCCACATGTAAAACGTAACATGGTCTACGCGATCGAATGCTTTAGAGAAATCTATAAATACTGAATGTAATTGCTTTTTATACGTAACGTGTATGTTGTGAGAAAAAACTAAACTATTGCTCCGATTGATCAGTTTATAGATGTATAGTATGGAAATTATACACTAAATATGTGGTTTCATTTAATGCCTCTCGCTTTTATCAACCTTGTATATGCAGGTTATATGCAGTTAGGTATATGCAATAATTTTCAACTTAAAAATAAAATTTGTATCTAAATCTAAGTATATCTACAATATAATTTAAAAATAAAATTTTATTTATGGTTAGTTTACCGATCGGATAGTTAGACGACGAAAAGTTAGGGGTATAGTTATTATTAGATCTGTTACAATAAACTGACGAGAAGTAATCAAATTATTAAAAAAAAATGGAGTAATATTTCTTATGTTTAGTAACCCTTTACACGCGCAAACATAAATACATTATCACAACTTTAATACTTCATTAGTTTCTAGCGTAGACAGAGAAAAGAATAGACTACTGGTTTGCGTGTCGTCGAGCAATACAAAAAAAAGATGCCTGACTCACAAGGGTTACCATTTCAATTATTTTACCCCAAATCATGGCAAAAATATACCTACTCGCACAAAACGACGTGAGACTAGGGTCAATTAAAAAAATATTTTTTATTATTTTATCAAATAATTAACTTAAACGATGCAATATAATTAGTATTTATTGCTTTTTAAATTAATGAATTAATTATTAATATTTTACAAAAGGTAATAAGAAAATATTTTATAAAATGTGGATTTTTTCTTTTATACAGCTGAATTGGGCCTGCACGGCTGGGTAGATACCAATAGCTCATAATATGATACGGGCATAAAGTGATGACTATACCATTGTTTCGTGCAGCTTGTAAGTGATCCTAATATTCTTCATTATAAGACTACTAAATTGTAAGATTTTTTTTCTCCCCGTAACAAAATTGTGAGAGTAAAGACACCAACAATCTGAGAGTTAGACAACTTTTAACGGCACTTTTTAAGAATCGTTAATGGCGCAGCTTGTGCCAGTGCTAGAAGAGAATTTGGTTCTTCGGGTCTTACCTGACCCTTCTAAGAATTATTTAAAACAAGAAATAAAACAACAATACCAAATTATTATTATTTATTGTCCTAATAATATTACATAGAACTAATTTATTATGTGCATTCTTTATTCCTATTATTAATTTGTTTCATATTATTTTTTATTTTATTAATCTTAGTATAGACAGTACGAGTAAGAGGTAGTGCTGCATGCATGCGTGCATGCATGATGAGATATAAAAGTAAAAAATATAAAAATACAAATACATTTGCATATTATAAATGAATTTTTACAATAATTATGGTACTGAAACAACTTGGGAGGATCCCAAGAGGTGGTATCTGTCATAAAATCTGATACCTTATAATATGCCTTACCACACAAACTATTTAACAACTTTTTTAAATTTATCAAGCGAAAGTTTTTGAACGCTTTCTGGGACCCTATTGTAGAGGCGTATGCATTGCCCCCCCGAAAAGAATTCTTTACTTTACGTAAAGTAAATTTAATACATTTTGTCTTCTTACTATTCAGTAATAAATTATTGACACTAAATAATATATCATCATTGAGAGAGATCTATTTACCTTATTGCAATTAAGCTGTTGTCGCTTATGTTTAATAATAAACGATGTATCATCAGCAAATATGGCTATCTCAAGATTGTCTTTAACTAGATTTAGTCATTTCTATATATTAGAAATAGAAAAAGCCCCATAATTGATCCTTGAGGACCCCCTATTGTAGTTCCATTAGATCTTTTTTTATTTACCTCAACCCGTTTAATTCTATAGTTTAAATACGATGTCAAAAGGTTGAGAGCCGAGCCTCCTATACCATTATGGTGTCATTTCCTGAGCAATGTTTCATGCTCTACACAGTCAAACGCCTTGGAAAGGTCACAAAATACACCTAGCGTATCCCGTGACTCCTCCGATGCCTCAAAAATAGAACTTAGTAAACTTACACCAGCATCTGTAGTAGAGCGTCCTTTTGTAAAACCAAATTGCTGGTCAAGTAATCAATTATTAGTATTAATCATTTTAATACTACTGTAACTGATTTAAAAATAAATTTTTAAATATTTTGCTAAGAGTCGGTAATATAGATGTTGATCTAATGTTTGAAGTATCACTAGTACAACAGGATTTAAAAAGAGGCAATACTTTAAAGTGCTTCATTAGATCAGAGAATACTCCACACTTTATACATTCGTTAAATATAACTGCTAAACATGGAGCAATTATGTCAATTATCGATTTTATAACTTTCACAGATATGTCCCACAAATCAGTCATGTTCTTAATATGTAACATTTTAAAAGCTGAAATTATGTCTTGGGGCTCCATTTCATGAAAACTAATAAAAATAATAAATATAAAAAAGCTTTATTAACACACATTCGGTACATTCATTGTTTTGAGAATTCCCTGGCCCCTAAACTAGTCATAACTGTATCTTAGGGACCAGTGTCTTCGCCTTATTGACGTGAATATTGACATCACATTTCCTTACATAATCTTTCAGTAATGATTCAGCAGCAGGAGGAGAAATTATTAAATTTTTGGTAGTTGAAATCGGAATGGCAGCGAAAAATTTCTCAAACACCGTCGCAACTTCTTCGTCAGACTTAACTAGTTTATCTTTGATACATATACAGATAAAATCAGAAGAACGACTTTCACTCCACTCCAATTTCACTACTTATTGTTCCCAGTAATCCTTATCTTATTTTTCAAATTTATTATTTTATTTCTTAAACACAAAGTTTTAGCAGCAAAACATACTTGCTTAAAGGTCTTTGAATATTTTTTAATATGATTTTTCAAAGAATCCCTATGATTGTATGTTTTTTCATAATATATCAGCAAGAGGTAGTGCCGCACTCCATGCTTGTATGCAGCTGAATTGGGTCGGCACGACCGGGGAGGTACCTCTCGCTTACACGAGTTCGGCGTGAAGTGACAGCTGTATTGTCGCGTTTCGTGCAGTGTGTAAGTAGCCGGTGGCCTATGGAGGGGGGAGGAAAAAGGAGGACAGCGCATCTGTATAGCCTTTATGGGGATGTCTATGGGCGTCGCGCGTCGGTAATCATGAAAATGGCTCGTTTGGCCCCCCTATGCACTAAAAAAAATCCCGAGGCCGGCCGAAAACTTTGGACGACAAGGATGAATTAAATGTGATTGTTAAAACCCTCCAAGTACTGATGGCACACAGTACACAAGGCAGGGGTTAAGTCGGTAGGGACAACCCAGTTGCTGAGCCCGAAACTGTACCCGGTTGAGCCACCTGGGCTCCTGGGTAGGTATTCCAAAAAAAAGCTGATGATTCTCAATCTACAGCTGAATTAGCTGCAGCTTTTGAGGTTGCATCAAAACAATATTGCTCCGTTTACGTCAAAGTCAAAAGCTCGACATAATATGGGTGCCCACAAATTATTATTTTTTATAGTAAAGGGGGCAAACGAGCAATCGAAGCCATTTACACGACTACCGAACGCCCATAGACTTCCGCATAGAGGTTATACATATGCTTTGCCCTCCTTCCTCCTCAATCCGCCATGGGCCACCGGCTACAAATGAATGAATGAATGAGCACCAGCGCAAAGTACGCGTCGACACGAGCCTTGCACTGCTCAAGAAACACACAAACGAAGGCTTATTGAATCGCATTATTACTTGCGACAAAAACGGATTCCGTTAGACAACCGCAATCATGAAGTTGTATAGATTCTGGTTCAGCACCTAAACAATGTCCTAAAGGAAAACTGACCCATATATAAGTGATGGTAACTGTTTGGTGATCAAGCGCCGGTATAATTTATCACAGCTTACCATACGGTATAACTATTAAAGGAGACGTGTCTGTGAAGAACTGAAAACAATGATAGGAAAGCTTGTTCGTCTCCAACCAATCTGGGCTCCGCCGCTCCTGGACGATAACGCGCGACCTCATACTGCTCTGCAGCCGGTTTCCAAGTTACAAGAGCTGGCGTTGGAAGTTCTCCGTCATCCGCCGTACTCACCAGACCTACCGACTCCTACTTTTTCCAGAATTTGGATAACTTCTTGGTTGGGAAAGAGTTCAATAACCGAGAGGGCGTAGAAAATGCCATTGAAGAATTTGTGGCCACTCGTTCAGCAAAGTTTTTCAAGAAGGGCATCAATACCACTACGTTGGCAAAAATGCATTGCTTGCGTGGGTTAATGGTTAATATAATAATTACTTTGATTAGTAAAAATAATAAAAGTATAGAAAAGAAAGTGCACTAAGTTATTTCACGAGAAACGGCAATTTCATAGGTAAAGACTTAATATTAGAGAAACTATAAGCACCAGGGTAATAACGTTGATTATTGTGATGAAAGTCTATTGAATAAAAAGTATTTATTTAAATACTTTTTATAAAAAGAAATCTCATCAAAACTTTTTATTTGCTCCCGTCCATTGTAAAATATTCCTAAATAACTATATATTATCATTTATCATCATCAATATTATATTCTTTTTAAATTTAATATAATTATAATGTAAAATTTAATATAATTATAATATAATGTAAATGTAAAGGGAGAATAAATTTTATTTTGTATCAAAATATCAAAACCATGGTCGTTTGTAAAGTCCGCTCTACGCGCCCGTCGATATGTGCGTGCACACATGCACAATCGGAGCGCATAAATACCTAAATTGCAAACGGCTAGTTTATCGATAGCGCGCCTAAACACTAACGTACTTCGGTTACATTACGATGTACGCATAAAAATTTTGCCGTACACTAGTTTATAAACCATTTCAGACATACACAGTGAGAACTGTGTGTGTCTGAAATGGCCCATTCGTCTTTTTACTTTTGGTAGAGAGGAACACCTGTGGGCTCTCTGATTGGTTAAATACTCAATGATACTAATAGAGTAAGTCGATATTTATACCAGTGGTTATGAGACAGTAGGTACACATAAAAATAGATTATGGTCTCATTTTGAAGAGTTCCAGCTGTAGGCATGTAACAATATAAACAGAAGAGCATAAATTTAAAAAAAAAGTCGTTATTTCGACAAAGAGAATGCTATAAAATAAAAAAAAAATATATAATAATTGTTATCGGCGAACAACTTCAACTGTACAATGTACATACGATTTCACGTTTTCATAGGTTTCGAAGGCAAGGCGATATTTATGATGCTATAAAATACCAAATGAAAGTAATTGACAACTGCGCTGGTCAGCACATGCAATGGCATGATTTGAGTTTATTGCTTACAAACAAACGCGATTTTATAGTAAAAGATGCGCAAGAGCGACGTAATCGCTGTAAGGCGTTTCGCTCAGTATTTCATTTTTATGTTGTGTCAGTATTTTGGTTTTTACTATTTTGTTTTGATATGTTTTACTGTTTAAATGCCTACTCCAAATTACATTCTTGTATTTTTTTACCTAACCGCAGAAGTAACTTGGAAAATTTAGACAACTCCATGCTTCTGTAATGACTTGTGAATCATTATTATAATTTTTTGCTTTGTCTTGTCTTTGTCCTGACAGATTTGTCAGGACAAAGACTTGACTTAATTTCTTTGTTTTGTTGAATATCTATAGATAAACTTTAAATGATTTTCAAACATAATTTTATAATTAATGGTACATTTGTTTCAGTACCACCACATCGACAACCGCAGCCGCGTAAGTATTCAATCTTAATTCTTAAAGAAGATACACATGTCAAGCCCCAGGAAGTAGATGTAATAGAATCTAAGAATTCAAGAACGTGTTCATGAATTCATAGAATAGGAAATGGTTAATAATGACTACTGAATCTAGATCTTAAAATGTCCACCCAAATGATAAAGATCATCTGTTATAAGACGTTGTTTATATTATGATTGTGTCATGCTTAAGTCCAAGAAAAAAAATTGTGAAGAATTTTAACGAATGACAGGTACAAGTAAACCTCTGGTTTCATTTTCAGTGTACGTTGAAAATGCTGAACTATCCACAGCTAATGCTGATGCATTAACTAATGCCGATGACATGGGTGCAGCCACTTCTGTTCCTGCATCTGATATTGCGTCTAATCTAGAGGGATCAAATGAATACGATCAAGCATCTGGCCACGACACTATCGGAGTATATGGAGGTTCCAGTGAATGGAGTAATAATCCATCATCAAGTCAATCCGACGGACTAACTAATACCGGTCTAGGTGACGTTATTGGACAGTTAGATGGATGGAGTAATAATCAAGCATCAGATCAAGCCAACACACTAGCTAATGCCGGTCAAGGTGAAGTTCTTGGAGGGTTAGGCGAATGGAGTAATAATCAAGCATCAGATCAAGCCAACGGACTCGCTAATGCTGCTCTTGGAGGGTTAGGTGGAGCATCAGTTCAAGCCAACGCACTTGCTAATGCTGGTCTTGGAGGGTTAGGTGGAGCATCAGTTCAAGCCAACCCACTTGCTAATGCTGGTCTTGAAGGGTTAAGTGGATGGAGTAACAATCAAGCATCAGATAATGCCAACGTACTTGCTAATGCTGATCTTGGAGGGTTAGGTGAAGCATCAGTTCAAGCCAACGCACTAGCTAATGACGGTCAAGGTGCAGTTCTTGGAGGGTTAGGCGATTGGAGTAATAATCAAGCATCAGTTCAAGCCAACGCGCTAGCTAATACGGGCTTAGCAGCAGATATTAGCGGGTTAGATGGATGGGGTAACAATCTAGGATCTGTTCAAGCGAACGCACTCGCTAATGCTGCTCTTGGAGGGTTAGATGGATGGAGTAATAATCAAGCAACAGTTCAGGGTGAATGGAGCAACAATCAAGCATCAGATCAAGCCAACGCACTTGCTAATGCTGATTTTGGAGGGTTAGGTGGATGGAATAACAATCAAGCTCCAGTTCAGAGTGGATGGAGGAGCAACAATCAAGCATTAGATCAAGCCAACGCACTTGCAGCTCCAGTTCAGGGTGGATGGAGGAGCAACAATCAAGCATTAGATCAAGCCAACGCACTTGCAGCTCCAGTACAGGGTGGATGGAGGAGCAACAATCAAGCATTAGATCAAGCCAACGCACTTGCTAATGCTGATCTTGGAGGGTTAGGTGGATGGAGTAACACTCATGCTCCAGTTCAGGGTGGATGGAGGAGCAACAACCAAGCATTAGATCAAGCCAACGCACTTGCTAATGCTGATCTGGGAGGGTTAGGTGGAGCACCAGTTCAAGCCAACGCACTAGCTAATGCCGGTCAAGGTACAGTACTTGGAGGGTTAAACGAATGGAGTAATAATCAAGCATCAGTTCAAGCCAACGGACTCGTTAATGCTGCTCTTGGAGGGTTAGGTGGATGGAATAATAATCAAGCTCCAGTTCAGGGTGGATGGAGGAGCAGCAGTCACGGAATAGATCAAGCCAACGCACTTGCTAATGCTGATCTTGGAGGGTTAGGTGGAGCATCAGTTCAAGCCAACTCACTAGCTAATGCCGGTCAAGGTGCAGTTCTTGGAGGGTTAAACGAATGGAGTAATAATCAAGCATCAGTTCCAGCCAACGGACTCGCTAATGCTGCTCTTGGAGGGTTAGGTGGATGGAATAATAATCAAGCATCAGCTCAGGGCGAATGGGGTAACGCACTAGCTAATGCCGGTCAAGGTGCAGATCTTAGCGGGTTAGCTGGATGGGGTAACAATTTGGCAGCAAATGCTGAAGCTAACGCAGGTCTTAAAGTACTTGGAGAGTTAAGTGGATGGGGTTCCAATCAAGAAGCAGGTCAAGCGAACGCTATAAGTAATGGAGGTTTTAACACAATGGATGTTTTAGGTGGATGGGGTAACATTCAAGCATCAGATCAAGTTAACGCTATGGGTAATGGAGGTCTTAACGCAATGGGAGGGTTAGATGGATGGAATAAAGTTTCAGGTCAACCAAATGGCATGCTTAATACTGGTTTTGGAATGGCAGAGTTAGTTGGAACGGCAAGTAATAAAGAAACAGCTACAGCTCACCTAAACTTACCTACTGGTGGTATGGACGGATATATACCGTTCGGTGGATGGGGTAATACTGATAAAAGAGCTGATACATTGGCTGGGGCTTTGGCTAACTTTATGTCAGATAAACGTGGACATAATGTCAGCGGTCAATCAGCGGTCAATAAAGCGGTCAATCAAGCGGTCAATCACGTGGTCAATCAAGCGGTCAATCAAGCGGCCAAAAATCAAGTAAAAACAAATGCTCTTCAAGGGCATCAAAATTCAGGTAAACCAGGAAAGAGTCAAACATCATTGCAAGCAAACCACAATAAAGTGATAAATAGGGGTAACAATAAAAGTCCAGTTTCCACAGGTCGTTCAGAAATTGAAAGATACATACAAATAGGTGGATGGGGTAGCTATCCTGCACAGTATAGCGAATGGAGTAACGGAAATGCTCAAGCGTCGAATATAGCTAATTCACATCACAGAGAAATCGGAAGAAGTAATAGCCCTGGACAGTTGGGAAAAATGAGTAACAAGCAAGTAGCAGCTATAATGCCCACTATACCTAATGCAGATCGCAAATCAAATGGAAGGACAAACAGTGCAGTACCGTTGTTGAGAACTAGCTCAGTATCAGCTAAAACGGATGCAGCTAAAAGAAGAATTGAAAGTACGCACAGTCCTGAGTTATCACGAAAACCACCCGATCGAAGTAACTGGTCAGCCCAAGACAACGCAATAGTTCATGCCTATCTCAGAGAAATTGGAAGAGTTAGCCCTGGAGCGACGAAAATGTCTCACCCATCACCTAAAACGGCAGCTACAACTATTGTAGGTCAGATAAGATGGGGTAACAATCAAGCACCACCTAAACAGGACGCTATAGCTAATGCAGTACACAGAGGAAATGGATGGCTGTACAACGCAGTTCCTAACGGCATGCAGATGATGTTTTCCTAACCTGAAGAGCCAAGTATAATCTGAACACTACTAAATAACTAACATGGACGTAAATTTTATATATATTAATATTAATATTCAAATTCTAATAATTATAAAATATACAGGGTTAATTTTAATTTACGCAAAATTTTAGTTAGAGAGGCTCTCTGTAAGTGAGATCAATACTTACAGCATTTGTTCTACGGCTATTCATAAATCTAGACAAATAACAAAGAAAAAATAAAAACAAAAAATGTCTGCACCCTTGGTTATTTATTACTCTGTATCTTTTAAGAGGTACCTAAAATGACGCGCGGGAGCCTCTACCTTGCCGCGCGCATTTCTCACGCTTTTTTCTTAGCCGGTCAATTGAAGACAAATTATTTATCATACGCAATTAGTACCTATCTTAAAATTAATTCAATTCATCATTTTCAAGGCCAAACGTGGAAATTCACAAATAAAAGAAAAAATAAAATACTTACATCTCAAAGAGGAATAGAACGTAACATGTAAAACATAAAGAAAATTAATAAAACTAAACATACTGATATTAGAAATAAGACCAAAACAATAGACGCTTTCAACCACGCTCAAAAACAAAAATGGAAATGGGCGGGGCGTGTAACCCGACTCAAAGACCATAGATAGACCAACACCGTCACACTATGGAAAGGACCATTGGGAAAATGAAATAAGGCAGACCCTATGCTCGTTGGGACAACGACATAAAGAAAATAACAGGAACACAATGGAAACTGCACAAGACCGAGAGAGATGGCAATCTTTGGGAGATACCTGAAAGGGGTTTCTTTAAAAGTATAATAATAAACAAAAACAAAATAATGTAAAAAAATATTTTAGGAAATAAAAGGCTTTTTATTTTTTTTAATTTATTATTTTAAATTACATTTTCACGTTAAATTTATGAATTCAGTTTCATTAAACAAGTTAGTTTGTTAAAGCTCATTAAAGCCCGTCGCGATACCTACCTACGAAGTACCTACAGTGAATCAGTAAGATTTGTCTGGATCGGTAAGCTCTTGAACACGATGAAGTCAAGTGAAGTATTGCGACACATTAACATATCGGGTGGAGTCATTGGTACTCGCGGCTGGATTAGTTTCAAAAAACTCTACCATCTCTACTTATTCGTGCGCCGCATGTTTCGGCGGACGACCACTATCACTTCGCCTAGACTGCAATTGCTGGTCATCACGCCAACGTTGTGTTGCTCCTACCTCGTCCTCTACGAAGGCGTAGGTATTTTAAGAAATAGCCTCGCATACTCGCGACAGGCTTCGCTCACATTGTCACCACATCTAGCCAACATTCGCATCGTCTCGGAGCTCTCGATATTTGTATAACGCAACGGTATCACCGTACTGTCCGTAGGCTACTAATATTGAAATTCGCAAAATATGCGGCGGATTTACCTGCTACGTCATCCCGCAACTCCCGCGCCCCGCCACCGGGTTGCTATTGTATTTGACCATCGCAAGATGCGCGGCACCCGTGCGCAGTCTAAATACCATTTCAGAGGCTAAACATGAATTTTGTAATGGAAAGCATAAGCTTAAAAACTATTAATTTTCAAAACCCGTAGAGCAGATGTCGCTGGTGTTGATCTGCAGAGGCACAATGGCCTGACCTTCATGTGTTTTTGCATAAATTAAAATCAACCCTGTATATTATTAATTAGAATTTGAATGTTCTGCAAGAACTGCTAGGATGATCAGGTTAATGCCAGTTTTTTATATAAGGGGCAAACGAGCAGGCAGTTCACCAAAATGCAGGTGATTCTTAAAGACTAAGATAATCATGGTGATATAATATTCTTGGAACACTCCGAATCGTAATCATAGTACCTACTTTGTAAACATTGCAAATTAAGACATACCCTTAATTTTTTAATAAACTACGGAAAATTAAATAGTTTTTTTTTATTATATACCTTGAGCACATGGAATCCTACTTATCCTACTAAAATTTTAAATGCGAAAGTTTGTATGTTTGTTTGTTTGTCGCAAAGACAGTTGAACCGATTTTCATGAAATTTGGCACACATATAGAGGGTAACTTGGATTAACACATAGGGTAATTTTTATACCAAAAAAATGCTCCTATGGGATGCTATGGGATAATTTTCTTTTTTCAACGGGGTCGAAATTGCGCGGTGCAACCGCGGGGCGCAGATAGTAAAAAATAATAAGAAAAATAAATATAATAAAATACATAATATCCATATTTTAATTTAAATAAAATAACACAATACAAAATAACACGAACAGGATATATTCAGCCCCGTGACCCCAAAACTGCTGAAACAGGAAACTTCTTAATATGGTATGTTAAGAACCAAGTAAAACAAAATGTCGTCCCAGCCGTCTATATAGACGAGCCATTTGCTCAGCCCATATTATAGTGCACAATTGTGTGCGCAGACACAAGTGCACTCCCTGTTCTCTCATTCTCTTATTCCGGTGGAACGATACTTACCCATGCTCCTACCCACCTCTCGGTATACGGAGCTAATCGCGGGATCGTAAGTGCCCTGTCTTTATATTACTCTCCCCTTTCTGGGGTCTGACATCACAGAGATAGAAGTCGTCATCGGCCCTGTCAGTGCTGGTTTTTGCAGCTACCCATTACACGTCCTTCCTCTTAGTGTGCCATGAATTGACCAAAATTTTGTTCGTTTGCGACTAAGTCCTGATGATAGACTGGGCCCATTATAGTCCGCGAGACGCCATCCAACATTACATTTAGCTTGTCTTTGAACAGCTCACATTCCCACAGAACATGATCTCTGTACAACATACAAGTGAGAGCATGGACACCATAGTGCTGCAGCATGTCATGATTGCAACATAGGTTCCGTGGCACAGGAACCCAAGTGCCCGGTACATCACACCCCACGAGGACACGTGAGACCTTCCCGAAAGAGCTGACGGCCTTCTCGCCCATCAAAACCGCATACAGGATAACGTCATCTATGTGTACTCCTAGCACCTTGGTCATAGACACACTCGCTATAGAGTCGCCATTCATCCTCATGGTCGATCCGCTTTTAAAACGATCCTTGATTGCCATAGTCTGAGGCTTAACTGAGGAAAATATTAACCTATTACGGGTCCCCTAATCCGATACACTATTCAAGATCCTTGAAAATTTCTGTACGATAACGGCACGTGACGGTCCCTCGATCGCAAGCTTAAAATCGTCTGCGTGTGCCACAAAACTTACACCTTCCGATCTTGGCAATTTAAGGAGATCGTCCAGGAGGAGTTTCCATAGTGTAAGGCCCAATAGCGAACCCTGAGAACATCCCATTGTTGAAACTTTCCTAAGAGTGCGATGGCCGACTGTGAAGCCTACATAACGGTTACAGAAATAGCTAACAAGTATCTGATAGATGTTCGGTGAAATGCCCGTAGCTTACCTACTAAAGTTGAAAATCAACTTATTATTAATGAAAAAGTAAATAGGGAGGTACTAGTACGTAAAACAAGAGAAAAAAATATTATACTAATGGGCCTGCCCGAACATTTGTCATCTAGTGTTGAAGACCCGCAAACCGTAAAAAATATTTAACGCAATGGAATCAATTTGCCAAAGGGGGCATAAAAATCTTCTCCGACCAAACACCAGCGCAAAAAGAACATTTTAAAAACTTTAAAGAAGAATTAACGACAAGGAAAAGCAATGGTGAAGAAGACATTACTATAAAGTATGGTAACGGGACACCTTCGATTATAAAAACTCCAAAAAACTAACTACAGTAAAAACCTATTTTCCTACTGCTATCGAGACGAATACATATTAAATTATTTATAAATATGAGAGTATACAATCCTATAAATCACGCCTTTCCTCCCTGTATCTTAATGCACGAAGTATGTGCAAGGAAAGAAGGTTAGAAGAACTCAAGTGCATCTTGCAAACCACTCCAAATATAGTACATGTGATCTTAGTGACAGAGACATGGATTAGTAATGAAATGCAAGCGTCAGATCTGCGAATTCCAAACTACACGCATTATTACAATTACAGAAATGATTCAAGGGGAGGAGAAGTATCTGCCTATATACATAACAATTTAAGATCTAGGTTAACTGAAACAATTTAATCTGGAGGAAATAATTACCTATGGGTTAAGCTGGAAAAATATGCACTTGAATTCGGAGTTATTTATAATCCTGGATATACAAATTTTAAGGAGTTCATTGATCTATATGATTCTCAACCGCAACAAAGAAACAGAGTAATAATTTTTAGAGATTTTAATATAGATTGTTAACAAAAGATAAAAAAGCTAAACAATACAAGAATCTATAAAGAGGGGCTGGATACGTATTACTAAATAAAACCACCAAAATACACTGCACACGAGAATCATCAACAAAGAAATCGTAATTGTCGATAGCGACTGTCAAAAGTGAGACTCGTAATACTGTTTTGTATGAAAACTTACTACCCGTAGTGTAGTTTACTTAGCCATAACTACTATAGTAAAGTAAGAACGACTCGTAATACTAAATTTAGTTAACTATAGTAACCGCCAGGGGCGCTGCTATTGTTTCCATAATATATTCAATTTACTATAGTCGTTAGCGAGTATAGTTTTGTAAACTCGTAATAGGGGTACAGAGCTCGAATAAGCGGAGCGTATTGCGCCAGGAGTCGTGGGTTCGAATCCCGCCTAGATCATGGATGTTTATATATATTATATAAATGTTTATTTCTATAATAAATATCCTAAATATATAAAATTTATTAAATTTATAAAAAATTATGATATAAAATCTATAAATGTGAAGCAAAAACTTTAGGAACACTTATGAAAATTGCGCGGACGAAGGAATATGAAATTTGGCACTCTTATAGTTTACATCAAAGAGAAAAGCAACGCGCTAATATATTTTAATAATAATGTTTAAAAAGTACTTTAATTAATTAAAACATTATTAGTATATTTTTAGTGATTATTGACGAAGTTTCTATGTAAGACACATAGTTTGCTGCAAGTGTTGAAAATTCTACATAAATTTTTTTACCTCAGTTACAATGTCATAACATGTATATTGTATAATATTTAGTTTTTAATTACAAAAAAGGTTCACTTAGATCGAATATCGATCTTCGCGGGTCCACTAAAATACTATTATTGCACATTATGTCTATTAAGTCACATTATTGTCTCCTTGATCCTCTGGCCGCTTAGAAAATAATATTTACAACCATTTACATTTACCGCTTTTGATACCGACGCCTATGGACATTTGTATGATTGTTACGCAG
>LUGF01016749.1:166946-184324 GCA_001625245.1 Calycopis cecrops | reverse complement strand
TATTTTCTTCTAAGTTCTAGCTGTAAGTTGATTTATTTTTTCGATTTCTTATAAACAATAAATTTTGTGAATAGTTTAATTAGTGTACAAATATGGCCAACAAGAAATATATACGAAGGGCAAGGAAGAGATCTTATTCCACGAAACAAAAACACATGATGGAAATTATAAAGTAAGTATTTACTATTGTACATCGTTTTTCGTTTATAGTCTATCTATTGTTATTATCAATATATCCGTAATTTTGACCATGGAAATACCAAATCTATTTGTTATACGCTTGTTGCTAATTTTTCTTTTTTGAAATGTTTTTGTAATTATTATTTTACTTTTTTAATTATTTCTTGTAAAAATGTTTCAGTAATTTATTTTGTTAATTTTAGTATATTTGTAACAATTTTTAAAATCTTATTGTTGTGTCTTTATATTAAAAAGAAACGGCTGGCGAGCATTTCGTCAACAGATGAACTATCGAAAAAAACTTTTCATGAGTAAGTTTATGCGTGGTATTTTTTTATAAACAAACAAACAGGCGGATCTAATGAAGAATCTCTCGCTATCTAAGCTATCACTAGTATTTTCTATTTTTGACTGAGAATATGGAGAGCTATTTATCAAAATTCTTCATTAGCTGTATCAAAGATACAGCATGTAGCTGTAGCAAAAATACACTTAATTGAAAATACATTATAGCTTGGCAAACAAGAGTGAGGAATAATTGAGGGCGGATATTTTTTATCAATAGCAACACGAAGTAGGTACTACATGTCTATACACAGTGCGTTCCACTAAGCGCTCACAACAACCACGCTCAGGGTTCACGCTCACCATAGATGCGAAAGCGGTTATTAACGATTTCAACCACCGGGTCAAAAATGTTTCAATTCACTTGGGAGTTATTTTTTTTTTGTCGCAGGGAAAATGCATTTATGCACCGTCCAACCGGCCCTTGGTGAACCGGCAGGGTGTGTCGGACTCGGCACAAGAGTACCACTACCGACTTAAAACCATTGCGAGAGCCTTCGGCCGCCATGATAGAGTGTCCCGGATCTGTGAGCGACGGGACACTCCGGCGACTGGCCGGTCCCCCGCTTGGAACCGGTCTTCATCGTGCAAGGGGCCACTCCGGCACTTAGAGTGACCCTGACTACGCCGGAGCCCTATGCGGGGTCAGGTGCCCATCCTGAACCCCTAGCTACAGAAATGACGGGTGGTAGAAGCAGTTGGATGTAGCGTCTCCTACGAACCCCCATTCCCCGTCTGCGAAGCGGGTCTGCTGCTTCCTCTCTGGCCCGCTCCAAAGCCTCCTTGTGGGACATTACATCCTCACATAATGAGGTTACTGCCATCCAGGCACTATCACTGTCGAGCATCAAGTGGAAGATGCTCGACATTGAGAGGTCCTGCCTTCCGAGCACCTCTAGCAAGTCGATTCACCTGGGTGTTTAGATTCTTGATTAGTCGGATAATTAACCGTTAATAACCGCATTCGGTGGCTAACCATACATATGGTTAATTAATGGTAGCTAACAGGTTTTTTTACAACAATAATCACAACCCATTCGACTTAAGTTCATTGTGGGTATGTTTTACAAATTAGTAAACCGGAAAAAAAAACGGTCTTGAGCGCGGCCGTTGTGAGCATGTTACATATATAAAAATCCATGACCTGGGCGGGATTCGAACCAACGACCCCTGTGGCAACATGCTCCACTTAGCCGGTCGTCAACAGCTGTAACTGAAATCTGAATACAGTAGAATTTAAGATGTAGTTACTTCCCGGATGCTAAATAATCACACTATATATTACACTAATGTTAAAAATGTGAAAGTTTATTTGTTTACATGTTTGTACGTCAATCACACTGAAACTACTGAACACATTTTGATAAAATTTGTTATACAGATAAGGTATTAGCTGACATGAATTATAGGATACTATTTATCCCCTGGGATAAAGCAGGAACCGTGTGGTTACCGAATGCTATGTGAGCAAAGCCGTGGGAAAATTTAAATTTATAATTTTTCAATCCCTTACAAAATCATATTAAGTAAGTTTTTAGAATTTTTGTCTGTTTGACTGTATGTATGTCCGTGCTAAACTCAAAAAATACTGTATGGATTAACTTCAAATTTTGCATTATTACTAACAGGTCGGACCAACGTATAGACTACATACTATCACGCCATCACTGACGGAGGAGGAGCTGTGAATCTTTAATTCGGAAGAATCGTAAACCTCCATTTTTGAAGTCGGAAATCCACGAAGGCGAAGCTGCGGGCGGAAACTAGTAAGTCAACAAAAAAAACAGTCAAAAGAAATTCTCTATATATATAAAACTCAAAGGTGACATAGCCATCTATCAACGCACAGCCCAAACCACTGGACGGATCGGGATTTTGCTTGGTAGATATTATGACGCAGGCATCCGCTAAGAAAGGATTTTTTAAAATTCATCCCCTAAGGGGATGAAATAGGCTGTTGAAATTTATAACGGTTTTTTAGAAATTAAGCGCGGGTGAAACCGCGGGGCACAGCTAGTAACAAATAACACTCAATTGATGCAAGAGCTTCGTTCGCAATCCCCTGACCCTTGCGTTATAAACGTCGCAGCGATCTGTCTGGGGTACTTTTTACCCCGCCTTTATTTATTCTTCACGGTCCCCACAATAGTGCCCGAACATTTATCAGGGTCCTTTCTCCGATGTATCGGCGTTATGAGTATGGAGGGTAGAGGTAAGAAGGAGAATCATCTGTGGATACGAAAAGATGTCGATCGAAATGCATTAAATTAAGGCGACGCCACGTTAGTATTAGCGTCCGATAATATTTTTTTCTTACTTATTATTATTACTTTATATAATATCTACACCAGCGTCGTTCTGGAAGGTCTTTAAACCGTTATTTATTGCATACTGGCCACTTTTTTCTATTTCCTACCATATGAGATGATTATCCTTACCTCTATCATCCCCTACCCTCCATTGTTATGAGATCCATCGATATATTGTCATGTCAATTTGATGTCAAACCTTAAACGAATATATTTAGGGTCAAATATATTGTTCATATGGAAATTGGAGGTCGCTTAACGGATCTGTCATAATATAATCTTTCTTTTAATTAGGACCAGCTCTTAAACTACCCCACATTTACACAGAATCTTTATGTTCGGGCTAATAATTATATAGTAATATTTTGTCTACTGAATTTCAAAATTCCACTAAATCTTTAGATAGCAATTAAAATAAATGTCTACACGTGTATCATATACACATACATTATAACATCTTAAAAAACTCGAGCTCTCTCAAAGCTGCCTTTTTTGTTAGGTATTTATCCTGTTACCCTACTAATATTATAAAAGCGAAAGTTTGTGTTTGTTTGTTTGATTGTTTGTGACTGGTTCACGCACAAACTACTAAACCGACTTTCATGAAATTTGGCACACACATAGAGAGTAACTTGGATTATTACATAGGATACTTTATATCCCGACTAATGCTCCTATGGGATGCCATGGGATGATTATCTATTTTCCACGGGATCGAAATTTACCCTGGTGAAACCGCGGAGCGCAGCTAGTTATTTATATATACTAAATCATATGTGTTTAGATAGTTTTCTTTTTATAACATTCGAGGCAGTGAAGACCTTTTTATTTCTAGCAGGTAACATAATATTAGAAAAGGAATAGTATGTTTTTAATCTAGAATTATAGACTTCCTAAACTTCAACAATTACGTCTACCATATAATATTAACTTTGAAAGCAACTTAGTCCAGTCAATGTATCCAAAAAATCGGCCACACCCAGCAAAAATAAATAGTTTTTGGATTTTTTTTCATAGGTCCCTTGGGGTGGTAACTCGGAGTGTAAATTCAAAAAAGTAGAGCGGATCGGTCTTGTGCGTTTATTCGAAAAATGGTATAAAAGAAACGGGTTTTCTTGAATAACTCTACCATTTTTGGTTTTACAGTAAAATCGCAAGGACAAAAATTGAAGAAAATTTGATATTCTACAATTTTGGTCCTCACAATTTTTCTTCTAGGATATATATTTTAGAAATGAAATATTTAAAAGCAACAAGTTCAAAATATTATCATCCACGTTCTAAGTTTTACGGCCTGAAGGAAGAAAAAGGAAGTTGTAGAGAATCAAATTTTCTGTTTTGAAAAAATTCTGACTAAAAAACAAAAAAAAAGCAAAACAGACTGGACTAACTCTGATTTTTCCATAGTCTGTAATTATTTTTTATTATTTACTTTTTATTTTTTGCCTATTATTGTCATCACTTACAAGGTGGTAAAATTAGATCAACCTTTAATCGGTGGAGCAACGCCTTGATTTTAACCAGTAACTGGTAACATGCACTTAACATACGTAAGTGATGCCGTGGGTGCCACACGACCTTTATAAAAACAATTCCTAGGTAAAATATTTACACACTTTGAGTGAATCACATTATGAACGATAAAGAATAAAGAAGTGCATGTTGTCTTGTATAGCGATCATAAAATAAAAAATTACTTATATCTAAAAAACCTGTACGTACAAATACAGGTGTTTTAGATTTTTTTTTTAAATTTTGCTAGAAATTAAGGTTTTTTTTCCCATTTGAGTTTAAAATAAAAAACATTTCACACACACAATAGACATTGAGCAATCAATTGCAACTAGTTGCCGACACGAGTTGGCGAGTTTCCAGAGGGTAGAACTGGAAATTCAACTCGAAAATTTTCGACTTTATCTTCTATCGCGTATTTATTTTGCATTTTGCACTACTAGCTTCTAGGGAGAGAGCGATGGGGAAAGCCATGTAGTAGTGTGTTTGGTATTACGAACACGTCAATTCCAGAATGTCCAACAACCGGACACCTGTTTAAATGTGGGATAGAGAATTCAAATACAAAAAGAATTTTTGATAAATTCATAAGCGTTGAGGATATATGAGGATCCAAAGCTTTAAAAATATTAATCTTTTTTCATAAAAAAACGCATAAAATGTAAAAACTAAATGACTTTAAACCAGACGTGTTTTTTATTTTTTTTGTTATACACATGAAATATTATCATAAAAACATTTAAACCATCTCAGTACTACAACGTTGATTCACTGGACCTTAAATTGCTAATGCTTGAGGTCAAGTCAGTTCACTACGCAATCAGCTGTATTCCTATTTTTTTTTTATACCACCATGGTGGCAAAAAAAGCATAGGGCCCACCTGATGGTACGTGGTTACCGTAGCCTATGGACGCTTGCAACACCAGGGGCATCACATGCGCATTGCCGACCCTTTAAGAACCTATTGACTCCCCTATTGAAGAACCCCATATTGTAGCCCTCAGGGAAAACCTCGGCAGGGAGTTCATTCCACAATCGGAGGGTCCGTGGGAGGAAATTCCTCTGAAATCGACCTGTACGGGACCATTTGGGCTCCAATGTGTGAGCGTGAACTCCCTGTCGATGGCGAGCATATTTATGTTCAGCCCCTGTTAAAGAGAAGCGCTGTTTAAGTATTTTTTAGCTGTAGCTTTTTCATTTTTAGTCATAATCTGTTCTTTCTTTTTGTATTTGAATATTACTAATGTACCTTATCCCACACATTGAAGCAGGTGTCGGTTGGACAAAATATTAAGCGAACGAATTGGACTTAATATTTTTGTTGCACTCTTGCAACAAAAATCTCTATTTTACCAAATAGTTTATAGGCAGCGTATGAAAATCGATTCATATCAGATATTTGTATCATAGTAAGTAGGAAATATCCTCGAGGGGAATCTAGAACATCTACTTTTCACGCATTTCGAAAACTGAACTGAATATTGAAAACTGTTGAACTAGCAATACTAATTTTGTCAAACAATTTAAAGTTAAGAAAGAGAGGCTTAAAGCTAGAGACATATTGTGTGGTGTTCTATGTGTAGATTCCGAAAAAATTACGATGTGGACATCTCTAAATATAATTCATTAAAGTTTACAAAAATTACCGCGTATTACTTTTTCCAAAGTTCTTATATACAATATTATAAAAAAAAATTGTTGTCCGACAAAATGCCTCCATCATTTTTCACACACACAGTTTTCTATCCAAAAACCTTTGATGGCTCCACAGTGCTGCAGGTCTCAGAATGCGTAAAAACTGGGTGTGGTAGGATGAAGGACGTTCTACAAAGTCACAATTACATCGTGATTAATTGATTTTCAACGCTGACCTATCGAAATGAATGCTTGTTGCCGCAAATTGACATTGCAGGCCACTTGATAATAAAGCAACTATTTACCACCTGAGACACTTCTCCCGGTACCGACCACGTGTTCGCTGCGTGTTTTTGAAGCGTCAATGAACGTCCGCGGTAACCGAAAGGACATGACAATACTTATGATAACACCTTTAAAGAAAAACTTAATTTAATCACAGACGAAGATACATTCGTGTCCTGAGAACTCAAGACATTTACACTCATAATTTAATCAGATGTTTGTCATCTAAGTGTGACGGGATAATGTGAAGACCAGAGCTAAATTACAATTGATATTCCTCGGTTATAAGACGTAATTATATTTACGATTGATAATAAAAAAGTAATATTGGCGTCGCGAATCCTAATTGAAGCGTTATTGATAAGCGATAAGCACGACAAGTATTTAAATGTGAGACGGGATGGGAGAATGGCGCATTTCCAAATTACACACGGCAAGAAAACATCGAAGGATCAAATTTTGATTTTTAACGTAAGATGCAAAGGAATGCTATAGGAAGCTTGTGCTTCCATGCGTTCCTTATAATTAGTGTTAGTTGTTCAAATTTATATATAAGACGTTCCCACTTTCGTAAGTATAATGAATCATTTATTATAATATTATAATTTCATCGGTTAAGTTCTAACATCGCTTAATATTATTTTTTAATTTGATGAGTTATTTTTTTTTATATTTAATCTGTTACAAATTATTTGTGAAAACCTGCATATTTTATATTGAGTGTTAGTTAAAAAAATCTAGTCAGTGTCAATCTAGTCTAGGAAAAGCTCTTTGGACTATCCAGACTAGTGCATTATATTAGACAGATTAGGATTATGTTTATTACGATGCGATTTGGACTATTAATAACTTTGATGATATATTTTTATGATATAGGGGGGCAAATAAGCAGTCGGAGCCATTTTCGTGACTACCGACGCCCATAGACATCCGCATAGACTATAGAGGCTATACAGATGCGCTGCCCTCCTTTCTCCTCCCACCTCCATGGGCCAATATATCAAAGTTATTAAAAAAAACCTCTGGACTTGTCATTAAAACAATGTGGCATTTAATTAAACTTTAAAGTTATTTCTTATAGTATAAACGAAAAGTCGACCATGGACATCCTTGCTCGCCCTCCTGTCGTCTCCCCCCTCCAATGGGCCAGCAGATACTTACAAACTGCACGAAACACTTCAACAGTTGCTGTGTAGTGGTTTATGGAGGTATAGGCAGTAAATCAATCGAATATACGGGCGTGCGGCCCAAAAGCTCTCATTCATGATATGTCTGTATCTAGTTTCTGCTTTAAGCGTTAAAGACCACAAAATTTTATTTTTCAGTTAAACAAGCGTTCCTTGGATCTCCTAATGTAAGACTAGTGAGAGCTCTACAAGAAGGGCCTCTACAAGAACTGCAGTTGAATGGTATATAATTGAGTACCAATTTTCTTATTGTAAAGAAATTTTCTCGAGATATCGACTGCGCGAGTTTAATATTAACGAAGTTATAAAACACCAAAATCGTATATCAAAATCTTTTCTTAGGTGCTCCAAAAATTGTAGCTTTTTTAAGGCTAACGTTTGAGCAATTTAATATTTTGAAATTTATAAGATTGCGTTTGGAATCATCTGTGACTTGTTTGAAAATAATAGCTTTATTTTTCAGGTAAACATCTGCTAGGATCTCCTAATGTGAGACTAGCTAGAGGCCTACAAGACGAGCCGGCACCGGAGGGAGCATTACTATTACAGGAGGAAGGCAGGCGTGGATTTTCAAGTGATCCAGCCGTTTTTCCATTTGGAAATGCTGGTTTACTACCTCCTCAAAATGGAGGTGAATGGAATCCGTTAGGTCCTATACCACATTCACCAGAGAGGGGGGGTGAGATATCACCTATAGATATTGATGGATATCCTGGTCAGCCACTTATAAATTTTAATAACCAAGATCGGGCTGCCAATTCCCAAAATGGATATATTATGCCAAACTACTTTCCTGGGCAATATCCGTCTCAAGCGAATGCACAAGCGAACGCACAAGCGAACTCACTAAATGGGCAAGCCAGTGCACAAGCCAATGCCCAAGCAGATGGACAAGCCAACGCCAATGCCCAATCACAAGCAAGCGGTGGATCAAATCAATACCCCTATCTACAACAACTACAACAGAATCGCGCGGGGAGCCAGGCGCAGGCATACTCGTCAGCATCAGCGAAGGCAGCGGCGAGCTCGCGGTGAGAGGTCATCAATACAATTTAAGGAGTTCGCACATTATTCCAACTCCACGCCGCCTCCACTCCAACTCAACTGGATGTTTGACATTCAAATGTAAGCTTCATGTAGCGCTTCTTAAGAGTGAATTTGTGAGTAGTTAATTGGTGGACGACGACTGGTCAACGGGTTGACAACGCGTTTGCCACACGTACGCTTTCAACTGACCAATTTGACAAATTCACTTTTATGAAACACAACATAAAGCTTACATTTCAATGTCATACGTCGAGTTAAGTTGGAGTCGAGTCGGTGTGGAGTATTTATAATGTGCGAACACCTTTAAACTATATTATACACAAAACTTAGTTAAGCAACTTCATTCACACTATCGTCAATTTCTGTAATATTTCTTATGGACTTTTTGACTTCACCCATTATCAATTTACATGAATCCGATATTTTTTTGGCTAATAACATTAATAGTTTATAAGTGGACAGGCAATATTTATGTCTGAAAAAATATAATTGAAAGATACGAGCGATGTGATTGGCAGCCTGTTGGAATACAGGCATGTATGACGTCATACTTCACAGCAATGTATACAGCAGGCAGACTGAAATTGTACACAAGATTTATCAGAAATTAGGCATGGTTAGTTATTAAGCGGTGTAGACGTTAACTAAAAACATATTCGACGATATTCTTATCGCATTCCGAATAAAAAAAATCTTAAACATTCACATATCACAAGAAGGCGATAATTATAAGTTGAAATTCGACTAATTTGTCGAAGATGACACGGAAAAGCCTCCAACACGGTAGGGTGAATCGACTGCCATTTTAGAAATAGAAATAAAAATAGAAAAACTTTATTTAGGAATTCCAACACACATTAACAACATACATTTTCCTCCGCTTAACCTACACACAAGTACAAATATCTAATGACCAACATACACATTCAAATATAACACTCATTAACTTTACAGATGAAAAAAAAACAAGCAATTAAGTACAAAACCAGCAACATTTTATATCACGATCCTCGCTGATTTGTCTATCTTTTCGTTCACACAAACATTTCAACACCACCATCGGTTAATGCCCACTCAGCTTCCCCGGTACCTACACCCGTAAAAATATTCTGTGCATCTCTCATGCAACGGAACCGACGTAGCAAGTAATATTTGAAGAAACAACTTGGTTTTAAGCCAGGGCCTCTACAAACGCGTTATATTTGCTGTTGACGGACCTAAGAGTAAACATTTTTTTTTGGTTTACGCAAGGCAATTTACGTATGATACCTAGGAGCCCGGGTAGCTATAACGATATAGGACTCCACACTTAGTGCAATGCCGACTAAAACCCTGCGGGTGCCTTCAGCTGGAGGATCCCTCCAGAGACAGGCTGACCTGTTGAAAAGGTCAGACTTCTCCTCCCTAGGGACTGTGCTGCCTCTGGACAGCCCTTATTATGTCGTCGGGACCGTGCAATAGGGTCAAGTTCCCATTCTGACGCCTGCCTCCAGTACTCCAAAAGGAAATTACAAAATGGTGACGTGCTCCAATTTGTTAAAAATTGGACCCGTCTCGGGACACCAATGCATCCGAATCAGACCCGCCAGTCGCCCCAATCCACGCCGCCCTCTGCTGATTCAGAGGTGTGGGTGGGGGGCTCCTCACGCCACCAGTGCGTCCGAATCGGACCTGTCAGTAGTCCCATGATGGTAGGACGAAGGAGGGCAACGCATCTGTATAACCTTTGGCGCCATGAAAATGGCTCCGACTGCTCGTTGAATGAATTAGCTCGTTCCATTTCCAGGTGTAAATCTAAAGCGTATTTGGGTTGAATTTAGCGTCAACGGCATTACGGGGTAGATCGGGCCGGGTTAATAGAATATTCTACAGCCCCTAATTCTGAATTACCGTCGGGATCTCGCACCCCGATCAGATTAATATTTCACACCCTTAACATATACGTTACTTTTCATTACGTGCGAAGTTGTCGTAGATAGTTGCTACAAAACCACTTCAAAAAAGCAGGTTCTCTGCTTGATTAAAAAAAACTATTGAAGTACTTCTATATAATTTCGTTGCGACAACTTTAATATATTATTTTACATAGGTATATTAGGATTTTATATTTAAGATATATATTATTTAAGGTTGTTCATATCTAATATATAAAATTCTCGTGTCTCGGTCTGCGTGATTTCACTCCTCCGAAAGGGCTGAAATTTTGTGTGCAGATCGTCTAGGTCTGAGAATCGGCCAACATCTATTTTTCATCCCGATATTCCCACGGGATCGAAAGTTACGAGGGTGAAACCGCGGGGCGCAGCTAGTTTTATGTATAAAATTCTCGTGCCATAATGTTAGTCACCATACTCCCCCGATACGGCTGGACCGATTCTCATGAAGTTTCGTGTGCATATCGGGTAGGTCTGAGAATCAGGCAACGCGTATTTTTCATCTCGACATTTCCACGGAAAAACCGCGGAACCGCGGAGCGCAGTTAATTTGAAATACATAATACGAGCTGTTAAAGTTACACCAGTTTTAATCAACGTGCGATAAACTAAATAGTTAGATTCCGGAAAATCAATTTTCCTTGCTTGGAAATGAGTACAAATTACATCGTAAAAGAATTTTCATTTAGTTTTCATTTATATTATTTATATTTAATTAGAATATAAATGTTTTCAATCGACAACAAACCAAGGATTTTTATAATATAAGGGGTCAAACGAGCAATCGGAGCCATATTCATGTCTACCGTCTCCCATAGACATCCGCATGAAGGTTGCCCTCCTTCCGTCTCCACCCATGGGCCACCGGCTACTTACACACCGCACGCACACCTGCCACTTTACGCCGGTTACGAAAAGTGTAATCGGGCGAGACGAACGTAAATTGGGAAGGAGATATAGGTTAGCGAATACAGAGAGAGAGAGTTACGTGTTTCATATTACTGCAGGAGCAAAAAAGACCAATGCAGCAACAACATTTTCTTTCTCTCTCCCTCTCATAGCCACTTAGGGGTTGAATTTCTAAAATCCTTTCTTATTGTCCACTTACATCATAAAAGGAACCCCTGTACCAAATTGCGAGCTTCTAGGTGTAGTATATAAATGTTTCGTGTATGAAGTTTTACTTCATTCGTTTGGTCTAAAGCACACAATTTTTTTAATTATACTGTAACATTTTTGTGGCACCAAGCAGAACAGGAGACCCGGAATTGGAGGACGGAGTTGACGAAGACCTTATTGATGAGGAGCCGTCGAGTGCGGAATCAAGAACTGGCTTAGGTGGGTTTAATTTTGTTTATTGGGGTCAAACGAGCAATCGGATCACCGAAATACAAGTGAATTCTAAAGCTCACAGACTGCTGAAAGATCAGGGGCTTCTCAGTCGTGTTGCTGGTCGATTATTTAGCAAGAGGTAGTGCTACGCTGCCATGCATGCATGCAACCAAGTTGGGCTGTCACCACCGGTGGGGTACTCGCTTACATGACACCGGCCCATGAAGAAAACCATAAAAACCATGAAAAATATACCATAAAAAAAAAAGAGAAGAGGAAAGAGGGCATTTGTACAACCTATGCGTATGCCTTTGGGCGTCTGTAGTCGCGAAAATAACACCGACTGCTCGTTTGTTCCCTTATACAATGAAAAAGCACAAGCTTCCGATAGAGTGTTACCAGCAACACACGGTGGAGGTCTGTCACACAGCGTACCATGGAAAGAGAGAAACAGAGAAATATTCATGTTTTTTTCACTCTTGCTGTGGAAGCGGGGAGTAACAACTTCAGCGGTTTGGTGGAGGTGGGCCGTCTCCCTTCACCCACTGACGGGTGTAGAGGTGCGCGATGTGTTTTCAGAATGTTTAAATTATACCTTCATGTTACAGCTAGCAGTTCCGCCAGCGCTTCTGCCAGCAGCTTCGCAAACTCAGCCAGCAGTTCTGCAAATGCATTCGCAGGTGAAAATTACATTTTTAATTTTATCTAATGACATTGCCTGGCTTTAACAATTCGACTTTGAGAATCAAAACTATTTTTTTTTCTATTTTATTTATGGTATAGGGAGGGCGTACTAGCATTCGGAGCCATTTTCACGACCACCGATGCCCATAGACATCCGCATAAAAGCTACACAGATGCGCTGCCCTCCTTCCTCCTCCTACTTCCATGGGCGAAAGCAAAGTGAGGGATCGAGACATCAGAGCCATTTCTGATCCACCGATGCTTGTATTCATAAGCAGCGTTGCCTCATTCAACCAGCCACCAATGGATCACTACCTACTCGCAAACTGCACGATTTCATAGCTCTTAGACGGTATTAATTATGAATGATAACCTCCTGTCGTGCTTGCCAGATTCAGCTGCAAAGCTGCAAGACACAGCCTCTTTCTTACTTTTACTCTATTTAATAGTTACATTTCTTTTCCAGGATCCTATTCGAGACTCATACCACGGGCTCAACACATCCGTCCAAACGTACTGCCAGGTAAGTACTGTATGCTATACGACGACAATGTCTTTCAGGTTCAAACCACTAGGAATACACCCAATGGTATCCATCTACACGCTACGCCCTATGGTGTGGTACTAAATATATAATACTAACTTAGGTATCTAGGTGACACATGTCATTATCACGTAACTTATTACCTAACTCACAATCCCCAGACTTTTTTGGCTGTGGCGGGTGCTTTTAAATCCTGTTCATGTTATCCTGTTCTGTCGATCCATCCAGGATCCAGCCCATCATAGCTGGAGTATCCAGGACCTGTTCTAGTATCAATATCGTCATAAAGTGAGTAAGCGTGTTCAACCACAGACATGAGGTCCAGGGTTCGAATCCCGGGTCGGACTAAAAATTGGCGGTGTTACACCCTCGTTCCTTGGAGAGCTCCTTAAGCCGTCGGTCCTGCGCCTAATTTCTCTCCGGTCGTGTCGGACTGCCGTCCCATCGGAATATGAGAGTGAGGGAATAGAGAGTGCACTTGTGCCTGCGCGCACACTTGTGCACTATAGTATGTCCTGCGCAAATCGCCTAGGACGACATTATTATGTCATACAAAGCCTATAAACCACAAAGACAATCTAAATATCTTGGAGGATGAGCCCTACTCTAGGGTAGAAGAGCTAGAATGGTAGTAGTGGGAAGCTCATACGCGATAGCTGATCATCATCATCTGGGGGAAATCTTGTCTGTACTAGATGTACTAATTACTCTTGTATTTTCCAGGTGGTAGGAATCTGGTACAATGTAACTCGGAGGGCGAGTTACACAACTTCTGGAGCCCTCTGTACGAGTGCATGGTCTGCGTGTGTCTCCGGGAGGGCTACGAGCTGGCGCCCTCTTGCGTCAAGTGCGACACGTGTCTGCCGGACAGGAGAGTGCAGCCGAGACCCGTGCCGCTGCCACAGCCGGCGTCGCAAGGTTAGTTTTCTATTTAAACGAGCTTGGCCCACTACTTTCCCTGCTGCTGCTCCTGTGTCCCCAGAATCAACACGTCACAAGGTAACTTTAAACTCAAAAAAAGGTTTTGATGATGTCTGGGTTATAGTTTCAAATTGTACCGATTTCTTTAAGTTTCTGGTAGTTTCGTTCGAAAGCCATCTTTCTGCGGATCTTAGCAAGGCTTGGTAAAAATCCAACAATTTAAAGTATCATCTGTTTTGATAATGCGGGCGTACATTATATCCTATTTAGTTCGGGTTAAATTTCGTCGCGGGTGCCAAGACAGTTGTAGCTTTTCCATCAGTCTCCCTGGGATTATATCAAAGGGGCATAGTGGTTGTCGCTGCCGATACTTGCCTAGCAGAGGTGAAAATAACTTTTTTTTGGCGGGGAAATGCATTTACGCACTGCCACCGCACCGAGGATGAGGTCCGGTGGATGGGGACTCCCGGATAAAACGAATACCCTATAATGAAGTGCCCCAGATCTGTCAGCAACAGGACACTGAGGTGGAAATCATTGCTGGGTCAAGCCCGGTAAAAAATATTTTTCAAAGGGCCAAAAATCTATCGCTTCGGACAACTAACGCCCATAATCATCAGCTCTGTTCGACTTTATTGTCATTTATTTGTTCTAGTAGAAACGCGCATCAACATCTACACAATGAGGATTTTTAAATTCATTTGTTTCTTTCAGTCTCCTGCGACCCTCTGCCGACGAACAGGCTCTTCCAGAACCCGCTGAACCCGTGCCAACTCTGCATATGCCAGAGAGCCGTGAACGGCTATGGTCAACCAGACGTCCAGGTCTCATGCGAAGAGAATCCACAATGCCGTAAGTAGAACTGGTGCATTTGGGGAGATTTTTGAAATGTAAGATGCGGCTGGTGGAATAGCCGGTATCTCTTGGATATCTCTTGGAGGCGTTTAGCTGTCTCTACATAGTTATTTTTCATAGTATTAGGGGGCAAACGAGAAATTGGAGCCATTTTAATAACTACCGACATAAACATTTACCTAGAAGTTATACTGACTCCTTTCTCCTTCGCTCTACAGTGGCCACCGGAAACTCACACGCCGCACGTGTAAACGTTGGTACATCCGCGTGACAGATATGCTGGCGTGTACGGGTGTCAGTCATGAAATGACTCCGACTGCTCATTTTCATATGATCAACAAAAACATAAAGCAGAAATATATTCGTAACCGACGCGTGAATAATCAAAAGCTAACAAGTGAGAACTTTTGAAAACCAATCAAAATAATCCGTATGGGATTTATCACGGAAAAACCAATATTTCCAATTATTGGCTTTTAGCGACACGCGTAATTATTGACACTGTTACTATATTTGTCGTGTGCTTGCACGAAACAAAAGATAAAAGGGCTTCGTGTAACAAGTTTTGGAAATAATCTAGTGTTATAGTTGTGTCAGGCCAAGTTCAAGCTAAAATAACTGGCAGGGCAACGTGTGTATATGTCACCGTAAGATTGTAAAAACCGTAAGATTACAAAATAACTCGGAAGATTGTAAACTATCGGAAAATTGTGAACTGTACAAATCATTTACAATTTAACACATTATTTTTCGTTAGTTTATAATGTTCCCGGAGCAAACTGTAAAATTTACAGTTTACAATTTTCCGAGTTATTTTGTATTCTTACGGTTTTTACAATCTTACGGTGACATATACATATACAGAACTATATGGAGCAAACTTTTACTATCTTGTAACTAAAAAACTATTATAATTTCTTTTGTCAGTAGGTAAAGTCAAAAATGTTCGTAAAATGTTAAATTAATATAATTTAATAATGTATATAAATATAATTTTAGATTCATTTTGAATATTATTAGATATTTGCACTTTGAAGTTTCAGAATCACAGACAATACCTAATGTTTAAACCATCGTAAACATTAATTTGCATATTTAATTATGCAAACAAAACATTTTCTTTCTTTCATTCATTTGTTTTGAACTTAGCTTCCGTTTCACTTTCCGCTTCGTATTTTGATTGGACTGTTATATTACAAATAGTTTTATTTATTTATACTTCATGTACACTGTACATAGTCAAAAGGAAAATATTATACCCGCTTGATCAATAGGATAGATCGATGAAGAGATGCGTATTTTTTCAGACCCGCAACCGGAACCGCAACCGCAACCGATACCGGTACCAACGCCACCACCCCAACCGGTACCGGTGCCAATACGTAAGTTTATTTGCCTGCCACTCTTGACCTTAAAAATCCCACCGCTCTAAATACCTAAAAAACAACGGAGAAAAAACTAACATTATATGCCAGAATACCTATCAAAAAGAAGCACGGGCGTTGTGCTACAATATCACGTTTTGGGCATTTCATATGAGAACCAAGCTGGATTAGTTCGGACCAGCCCAATTTGACTTCTATGCAATACAGGCTCTACCTCACAAAAACAAAACAGGACCAATTCTTTATATCATAGGGGAACAGATGAGCAGTTGGATCTATACGTTAGCCAACGCGCATTAACATCCATACATAATAATTATGCAAATTCGTTGCCATACTTTTTCGACTTTGACGCTAGTGTGGGGGCAAGAGGCACCTCCGAGTTCCTACCGAATCTACTACCCCTTACTGAACTTTGCCTGAAACTGGCTAATGATCACCGCACACTTACCAACACAGAAAGGGAACGGAAACGTGTCGCCTCGAACCGTTCAGTGAAACTCTATACTGCAACGCACACTAATGGGAAACGTGAAGTAATCGCCTCGCCTCGAAAAGCGAAGGCGATACGTTTACGTTCCCTTACCGAGTTGATAAGTGTGCGGTGATCATAAGGCTGATCGTGACTAGCCCCACGTACGTTACTAGTGTTATTAACAAAAACCCCTGCGAGAGTCGGAGTTTTATTACATTGTGTTGTACGTGATACAGTGCATATTACATCATTCGTATCAGCCTATATCACTGCAACTTATATTATAAATGGGAATACATTATGTATGTTGGAAAACAGAAAATCATCCCATGGCATCCCATAGGATTCGAAATAAAACTATTCTATGTGTTAATCCAAGCTACCATCTATGTGTGTGCCAAATTTCATGTAAATCTGTTCAGCAGTTTTTGCGGGAAGGAGTAACAAACAAAGAAACCAACAAACATACGAACTTTCGCATTTATAATATTAGTAGGATACGTTACGAAAATTCACGTACATGCGCTTAAACAGCAAACTAATCACTATTGTATTTAACAGCTGTTCCACAACCCGGACCCGAACCAAGTAAGTATTCAGCTCAATTTCGTATTATATTTCATTGCATTATTTCCCGAAGTGGACGATAGCGCCTACTTGTGGTCGCTGGAAGCGTAGCGGGGTAGGGCGTCTGGAAAACGACTAATAATGTTATTGAGGTTATAAAGGTGAAAAAAAATTGGGGGG
>LUGF01016749.1:149832-166936 GCA_001625245.1 Calycopis cecrops | reverse complement strand
GGGGGGGTGATTTTCATAGTGGGTGTTAGACGAAATAAGTTAGAGGTTCGAGTCCATTTTTATATGTGCAGCGAAACTGTCAGCCTCTCTAGCCCCAGGTACAACCTCGGACTCTTCAAATCGAAAGGGTACTAATGGCAGAGGCCCTGGTAGAGGTCCTAGAGCACATGAGCTATTGGTTATGTTGTTTTTTTGGGGGAGTTTCGCACTGCAGTCTCGCCGGAATATGAGAATGAGGGAATAGAGGGCACTAATGTCTGTAGGCGCACTTGTGAGGCGCTAATAGGTCACTAAGATATAAAAGTAGGCGATTTGGGCGTTAATTGTAAGGTATAAGGAGCTGTAGAGTATTTTTTAAAGAGTACGGGTGGTGTACGGTTTACCATATATGAGTAATATTACGAGTCAATATTTTTAAAACAGGTGGCTCAATAGTAAAATTTTTACACACACAATTGTACCTATGTTCGGTATATTATAATTCATCCGGCTCGAAGGACCAAACAAGTTTATGTTGTGGGAAGTTCCTCTCGTCGTGGGTAATTAGGATGTATGGTAAGTCGTACAGATGGAGGCGTCGATGTTCATCCAAAGACTGTTTGTTCTCTTCTTTGCTCGCTAACACATACTTTATTTCCAGGACCGGTCTGCGACGGCCGCATTCCAAATGTGCCGTACCAGGATCAATCCAACCCCTGCCTGATATGCGTGTGCGCTGTGGAGTTCGTGCTGGGAGTGCCACAGAGTGAGGGCAGGATAGTATGCCAGCTGGACGCCGAGTGCAGTAAGTATTTTTTTGTAATATATGGGGGAAAACGAGCAATCAGAGCCATTGTTGTGACTACCGACGCCCACAGGCAACTGTATAGAGGTTATACAGACGCGTTGCCTTCCTTCCTCTTCCACTCCTCATGGGCCACAGTAAGAGAGAAAAAGGCCCACAGAGGAGGGAGGAGTAAGGACGCATCTGTGTATCCATTTTGCAGATGTCTTTAGGCGTCAGTGGGTAGTAGACTCCGATTGCTCGTTTGCCCCCTTATAATGAAAAAAAAATAAGAAGGTCAAGAAGAGGACAGCTACTGGCAGACCTGTGTCTAGCCTGGACGTCTGATGTTGGTGGTGATGAAAACAAATGTGACTAATCACACGTTAAGCTAGATATGTGCTCACTGCCGTAAATGTTACAGGTACTAGTACTAAACAACGAAATAGTTAATTGTGTCGCAAGCAGGAAAGTACTAAGTACTTTTCTCCTGCACTGAAAGGTTGAAAGTTTGAACTTTTGTCTCTTTTTTTTATCGATTTGAAATGGTCCGTAAAATTACACACGATCGTTCGCACTCGAAGAGTGTATCGACCTCAAACAGCTGATTGTGTTTCGAATTCACTTTAATTGTAACTGTTTGTATCTTTAATTTAAACAGATTTTATTAAATGATTCGTTTAACACACTTATGTAATCATATCAATTGTTTTATAGTCATTAATTAATTTTAATAAAAACAACTGATTTAAATTTTGAATTCATACTTTGGTGAGCTTAAAACAGTTTTATTACATTTTTTAATTCTATAAGTTATAATGAAGTATTTAATATAAAATATTGAAATATTCAAAATCACAGTCGCAATCGTCGTCACCGCTTCTAGGTCAGGTAAACTGTCGCTCGAGCCGTGTGTTTACTCAGGGTGAAATATAACATAATAGATATTTTTTTTTATTTCATAAATGGAATGTATTATCGATTCTAAACTGAATCTGAAAATTTGGCCGGTCTTTAATAAATAACCCTGTATAGAGTATTATAGCGTGGCTATACAAACAAGCCATCGACTCATTTTCCTCCTGTTTTCTTTAACACCCAATGAGGCAACAGGAACACAACATACATGATACGATAGCATAGACATTACTTTAAACCAGTGTGTGGAAGCGAGAGATCGTGTCACCTCGATTTCCTACTACCTTTAATCATGAATACCAATGTACCTAAGGTATAATCGAAGGTTTTTATAGTAAAAGTCTTACTGTTTTTTTTTCAGAAGTGGAACCGTTTATAGTGCCAAGACCGGTGCCGTACCCTGAGCCTACACCGCCGCCCTACCCAGAGCCATCACCGGTGCCCTACCCACAACCAACACCTGACTATCCAGTACCAGTACCAACGCCAATTTACCCAGTACCATATGATGTAGAACCAACACCTGATTATCCAGTACCAGTACCAACGCCAATTTACCCAGTACCTTATCCAGATGTAGAACCAACACCTATATACCCCGTACCCTATCCAGATGTAGAACCAACACCTATTTACCCAGTACCCTATCCAGATGTAGGTCCGCAGCCATCACCTGTTCCAGGTAAACTTAGAGATATTAATAAAATAATGTCCTTAAATTTGCAGTTGCAACCATCTGTATAAGGCTAACCAAACAGGGACATACATTTTCACAAGTTTGTGCGGAAATACAAGTGGAAGAAAGAAAGAAAGAAAGAAAGACGGAAAGAAAGGAAGAAAAAAAGAAAGAAAGAAAGAAAACCTTTACTTGAACACAACACATACAATAACAAAAGACATACAATAATTTGGAGACGAAACAATAAAAGTGAAAATAAAGAATCTCCAAATTGGATAAGATTCGGCATAAGCTAGGCAGTCAGATGCACGCTCTATTCACAATTTCATTTTTTCTGACGGGACAGCAGCTCAAAACGACCAGACAGAAATCAGGTGAAAGGCCAACGGCTTATCGTGCTCTACGAGGCAAAGAGGCACAACAATTCTTAACTACAGATTCACCAACCTCCTGACTTCGGACTGTTGAGAACTGAAAAGTCTAAATTATATTTGTTTAAGCGGAATTTATTGAAATTTCATGGAAGCTACCTCACGGACATTTTGATCTCAGTAATACAATTATAATCACCACTTATTGACGTCCCGTGGCCATGATTGGTCTTACGCAGAGTGTCGCATCGCTTGTCAAATCTTTAGATATAAAAGGCAAACCTGACTGACTTACATATCAACGCACATCCGTAACTACTGTACCTAGAAACATAAAATTTGGTACAGGGGCTCACTTCATGATGTATGTGAGCACTAAGAAAGGATTTTTACAAATTCCACCCCTAAAGGGATTAAATAGGGGAGTGAAGTTTATTAATTTTATGACGGAGATTAATGGTCGGCGCACACTAATCAACTCGGAAACGGATCGTAACCGTATCACCTCGAGCCGTTCAGTATTTTTTGTATGAAACTTCATAATGCAAAGCACACTAATGGGAACCGTAATGTAATCGTATCGTTGCTTTTCTAGGCGAGGCGTTTACGATCCCTTTCCGAGTTGATAAGTGTGCGGCGACCATAAACCGCAGGACACAGCAAATATTAAAAAAAAAACCGCGACAAAATTGGTGTTATTGTAATAATCAAATTCATTAAGTCCAAGAGTAATAGACTCTTGGACTTAATGAATTTGATGATCTTTTCTAGACCCTAAGAAGTGTGAATGACTATGTAGTTTTATTTTTCAGAGCCCTGGCCCCCAGCGCCAGGCCCAGGACCTCTGCCAGGCCCACCACCACGTAAGTAACCTTTTATTTGGACGTAACATATTCTTTACGTATTGTAAGTTTTGCTGACCCTGCATCATGCAAATCCAATTTATTGCCCGAATCACGACACTGCTGCAAAATTTTCGTTTCTTGAATGATAAATATTAATATAATAGTTTTATAGATCCATGTGATTCACCGGTGTACTTTTCCTATATTAGATTAAGTAATTTGTAATAATTTTTATGTACATAACGAATTAAATAATAATTAAAATAATAACAATAGCTTAAATTAAAAATAGTAGATAGTTTTCAAAATGAACTTCAATGCGGTTAAGAAAGGTATGATATTTCTAAAAAAGGTCTCACCTTTGATACTCCGCCATACCATCAATATTATTATAAAATAAAATACTCTTCAGGAGAATTAAGTATTTGAAAAGTAATTTTGAGCCATGTCTATGTAGACAAAAATGTTTATTCGCTAAGATCAAACGATCTTTTGATGAATTTAAACCAGACTTCACGAGAACTAGCGAAATATTGCGTTCAAAAATTTAATTTTATTTCAATTAAAATAACTTTCTTTGCCTTTTACCGCATAACTGTTTTGATGATATTAATTTATTTATTTTATAGTTCAAGGGGTCAAACGAGCAGTCGGAGCCATTTTCATGACTATCGACTCCCATAGACATCCAGATAGAGGTTATACAGATGCATTACCCGCCTTCTACCTCCCACCTTTACCGGCTACTTACCGTACGAAACGAGACAGCATAACTGTCACTTTACGCGAGTTAAGCGAGAGGTACCTCTCCGTGCCGGCCCAATTCGGCTACATGCATGCATGCTACATCTTACTCTGTTGGACAGATGAATCCTGCCGCCCGTACCCCCCGAACAGACCGTTCCAGCATCCATGGGATCAGTGCCAGGTCTGCGTCTGCAGCGAGATCATCACCGCCAACATCATCAACATCGAAGTCAACTGCTACACCAGCAAGCAGTGCTGTGAGTAATTTGCTGCATTTGCTACATAGCAGACAGACGAGTCATGGATGCAGACGTCTTTTTTTATAGGATAAGGGGGGGAACGAGCAAAACTCGAGGCTTTTAAATAAGAGTAAGCTCTTTTCTTGAAGAATCCCGGGTCGTATTAGTTCGGAAACACCGACTGTGGCAGTAGGCTCCACAAGTGTGTTGTTGCGTAAGATCCAAGCCAACAATTAATAGGAAATTGCGCAAGATCGTACGTGGTGGAGAGCACTGGTTTCGGCGGCCAAAACTCACTTCGGGTCACTGAGCCAGATGATTTTTTAGACAGAAGAGTCAGGTCATATGATGCTAAGTAATCAAATGCCCACAGATATACGCAACGCCAGAGTTCTTTTAGATGTGTACCGGCCTTTCAGAGATAAATAGGCTTTTTTCAGAGGAAACCCTAAGTAGTATCGTTCTGCAAATACAGTTGGTGACATCTGATTCAATAAGAAGTAATGCGCGCTAATTTCGCTTCAAGTGCATGGACTTCAGATCATCGAAATGAGGATAATATAGTTTTGTATTTTGACCCTAAATCCTGTACGGAATATGCAGGTGTTTTATATAGCATAAGAGGCCAACCAGATCCCTGAAGGATGAAAGCACAGAGAGCCAAATGATAAAATTATTATAAATATTATTATTTAACTACTATTGGAATCAGTTTCTACTTTTCTGAATTTTGTTACGTCCCAAAACAGTTTAAGCATTGCTTTTGAATGCCATGGGATAATTTTATCAAGTAGTCAATTAAAAAACAGCTACAGCCGAGGCACAAAAAGCCTAACTAATTTACTAGTTTCAGCCTACTTAATATAATTATATTGTTTCAGGTTTGGAACCGCCATTCCCAGGTAAAACTACGTCATTACCATAACGCGGTTAATTCGATTGGACGCCATTTCGGAATATTTGCCGCCAACTGTCAGCGTGTGAATTTAAATTATTTGCCATATTGTAATGTCAAAATGGAATTATTGTAGGTATTTTTAATTTATCAAGCTCGTGGATTTATTGGATGGACAGGTTTAAAGGATTAAATTAATCAACTCAACGGTAGCTGTGAAATTTTCTACGATTGTGGACTTTTCTATATTTTTCGATATTCTTTAACGCTTTGACGACCGTTTAAGTGATTACACTTGAACTGGCGTCTTACTCCTTAAAATCGAACGTACTTAAATGTGCATAAGACTCATAAGTACAATTACTCCTCATATTGTATTATTTCGAACACCTCAAGTAGATTAGTAGCTTTTAAGGTGTAATCTTCTTTACCTCTCCTCTCTATGGTATAACTATTGACCACAGGTCCTCTACTATTGCACAGAAAGCGCTGATTACTAAATAACATAATTTACAGTATAGAGGACAAACGAGCAGGTGTGGTAAGTGAGCACCAACACACACACACATTTGTAATACCAGAGTTGTTTATTGGAGTAAAAAGTAGGAGTAATCCAGAGACTATTATTACCTAAAGTATATGGAAACTTAATAAATTATATATTGCCTTTTCGAGAAAAATGGATATAAATAATTTAACAAATTATCAAAAGCCTATTTTTACAGAACGGAAACTTCCTGGACCAGCGCCAGCTCCGTACCCAGGTATGTTTTTTTTTTTACGGTATAGGGGGGCAAACGAGCAGTTGGAGCCATTTTCATGACTACCGACGCCCATAGAAATCCGCATAGAGATAAACAGATGCGCTTCGCTCCTTCGGGTTCCCACCATGGGCCACCGGCTACTTGCACACCGCAGCACCGCTGTCACTGCACGTCGCGGTCGGTCTCGTGTAAGCGAGAGGTACCTCCCCGATCGTGTCGGCCCAATTCGGCCACAGCGAGACACTAGAGGTAGTGTCTAATCCTAGCATGTGTTTTTAGTTCATCCAATGAAGTTCAGAGCTTATTAGATACAACTCACCAAGCATATGTTTCATATGTTGCATATGTATATTTACCTGTAATAGAAAATATGATATGGTTACAATATATTAAGATTGGTTAGGAGAGCAGGGAAGATCTCAATATCCCCTAAATGTAATTTATAAAAATAAATAATACATCCGTGAATATGTTCGTAATAATCATATTAATTCGTTATTTCTATTTTTAAATAGCCTTGTAAAATTATCCCACAAATGATTGATATATTTAATTCAAATCTATTTTACAGTGGTGCCATCCAACAAATATGTGGGTAAGTGTATATTACTTAAATTTACTTAAAAAACAATTTATTAGAACATAGTAGAAACTTAATATGCAAACAAAATACGTATTTCAGTTTCTCAGGTACCGATTAGAAATAATTAATACATAATGTTTATGTAGCACATATTAAAATAACTAGCTTTCGCCCGCAGCTTCGTCCGCTTCGAGTTATTATACATATAAACCTTCCTCATGAATCACTATATTTATTAAAATACCCCATCAAAATCTGTTGCGTAATTTAAAAAAATCTAAGCATACCGACACAAACGGCGGAAAGCGACCTTGTTTTATACAATGTAGATTAAATGAAGAAATAAATAAATTTTAGAACTAAAAAATACTTACTCACATTCGCCGGCGCAGTGACCCAAAGTGGATCTTGGCCTCCGACGCTAGATTGCGCCATTTGTCCCTCTCCTTTGCAATTGACTGCGAGCTATGCATGTCGCTTAGGTCTTATGGGCACTCGTCTATCCAGCGGTATCTAGGCCTCTCAAATTGGGCGTTTCCCTTTTGGTCGTCCCAGATATGCCGCTCTATGCTGATGCTCTATTTGGCCGAGCCAGCGCAGTCCAGCAGCTTTGCTCTCGCCGATGATATTGGGCTCGTCCACAAGCTGATCCTTTTAAAATTTTCCTGACTCGCCACGATCCGTCTTCTCGCCTGGTGAGATCTTCTTTCAGCCACTAAGAGCTTGTCCTCCTCCTTCTGAGCTAACGTCCAAGCTTCGCATCCAAGATTGGTCTTATGACTATTATAAACACTAATCTTGGTACTTCTGCTAATCAGCTTGGGAGTAAGAATTTTAAGAAGGGCTGCAGAGTATGTTAGGGGAACACGTACTCGTACATCGATTTCCCCTTGCCTCTGGTTAGTATCAGTAACCGTGCAGCCAAGATATTTGTTTTTAGATACACGCTGGTAAGAGTTACTATCCATTAAGACGTCGGTTCTACGTGTAGTTCTCTATCTCCACATATGGATATATTTGGTTTTGTCTCGGCTGATTTTGAGTCCCATTCGTTTTCCTCACAATATAGAGTTTTTGCCATTTCTCGAACATGATCCCCGCATTCTCCTAATAGTGCACCAGGTCGTCGGAGTGCCCAATAATTGTATGTTTCCCATTTAGCTCTACTCCACCATCCTGCATCAATACTTTTCGCAGGACGTATTCGAGTTTCAAATTAAACAGCATGGGTGAGAGTGCGTTTTCCTTGTTTGAGTTCTGTGGCTACTTCGAACTCCTCTGTGCCGTCTGCTTCAACTCTGACCCTTATTTTACTCGTTTGCG
Organism: Calycopis cecrops; assembly: GCA_001625245.1. NCBI lineage: Eukaryota > Metazoa > Arthropoda > Insecta > Lepidoptera > Lycaenidae > Calycopis > Calycopis cecrops. Next base: position 158,809 of record LUGF01016749.1, on the reverse strand, counting down.
TGGCGACCTTATCACGTATTATGAAGTTCTTGAGTATTAAAAAAGAGTGTTCCCTTGTCCACACTATCATAGGCTTCTAGTAAAGCCAAAGAATAGAGCGTGAATGTCCTGCGCACACTCCCATCTCTTTTCCATTATCAGTTTGAGCAGAATGATTTGGTCTACAGTGGTTCGGACGAAAGCCGCACTGGTTGGTGACTGCCAATGATTGCTTCCGCAAATCGTTCAGACGGCCCAGAATAATATAAGCAAGCACCTTGTGCGCAGTCGGCAATAGCGTTATTCCCCTATAGTTGCTACAGTTTTTTCCTGCAGCCTTATCTGTGGGGTAGACTATACCCAGGTTCCATTTTGCTGGGTGTTTTTCCTCATTACATATCCTAATAATAATTTCGTATAGTCTGGATTGCGTTCCACCGCCACCGTATTGCCATGAAATAAAACTATAAAACTGAAAGATATACTTACGTAAATAAAACCAACACCACAAATTTATTTGCAATAAAATTGTGATTTAACTATTAAAAACCATTCAGTTGCTTTTCTGCCGTCTATATCGCATATGCAAGGAGAACAAATATAAATATGAAGAATAAGCATAAGCAGATCAGATTGTATTATATCAGAGACCAAACACAGAATTTATGATAACAATCGAGCAATAGGAAATGATTATTGTTAAGATATTTTACATTTATAATATCGAGGTTGAAATCAAATGTATGATTTTATTTCTATTTCCAAATTTTTCCATTTGCATCTGATGTAGAGTAGTGTTTTTTAGCATATGTGTGTATGCAGATTCATAAGTTAGAAAACATAGGAATTTCTACCTGTTACAGCTTGATCGGCCGGAAGGGTTGTAATATACAACGTTGATAATAGCGAGAGACACTAAATGAAACTACGTATACTAGAGCCTATTGTTAATCCGAAACAAGCTTATGAGAAGTATACAAAAATACTTTTTTCAAAGAAGTTAAATAGCGAAAAAATGGAAACATGCATGTTTTGTGCTGATGGTGTCAGAGAGAGGCAACCACGCACGGGGTAAATGACCCTAGTCAACCGGCCTCGCGATACAGAGTGTGCGAATTGAGAAAAAAGTTTACAAAATTCCTGTGGCTTAAATATTGCTCAGATTGATCTGATTTTTGTTGTGTAGCCTGAAAATGATACACTAAATATATGGTTTCATTTAATGCCTCTGGGTAATATCGACCTTCGATTGAAATAAGATGTATTAAATGACCAGTACTTTTATATTAAATTAATTTAGTCCTAGATTGATGCATTGATTGTACCTATATTACCTATATTTTCATATATACATATGAAAAAAATGTATAATATTTTTATAGAGCAATTTAACTTTAGATTCAGCGACAGTAACACTAAGTACAAGAAAACTAATTAGTGGTGGTATCTATTTTGATCACAAAAGAGTCCAACCTTGTTAATTTAATTTTTAATTTTCGCAATATTCCAAAGGTTTCGTTTACGCGGGCGAACAAAGCTTTTCCTCGTTTTTAATTATAGTGCAATAACGGCGGGAAACGTGAGCGGCTATAAATTTTGTGATGCAATTTGACAGCCACTTAGAGACTCCTTAATTTATTACACCCACAAACATCTTAAAGCGTCTCAGCCACTAAATATACAAGGCGTGTAAGCAAATGAAATGGCCGATTTGCCGTCGAAATGTTAGAATTTTTCACGTTCCTTTAGTATACTTTGTAGTTATTATTTGTGTATAATATTTTTGAATTAAAAAATATTCATAACTTGGCACCTTTTTTTTGGTATTGCAAGGGAATGCATTTACGCACGGTACTCAGGAGCCCGGGTGACTGAACTGGGTACAGGGTCTGCTCGCAAACGGGGATGCACTACTGACTAAACCCCTGCGGTTGCCTTCACTCGCTTTCTATGGAGGGTCCTAGATCTGCAAGCATCGGGAGATCCCTCCAGCGATAGGCTGGCCTAGGCGAAGAGGCCAGATTTCTCCTCCTTGGGGATTGTCCAGCTGCCTTTGAACAGTCCGTACTCCCTACCGTGTCGGATCTTTAAAGGAGCACGTCTCGCCAGTCGTTAGGGATTACAGACGCACGCGAGCTCCCACCACGATAAGGTGGTAGCCCTTCTGGGGGGATAACTTGCCAATCTATGCCCTTCATTGGGCATCAAAAACAAATATTGTTTAACCATAAAATATGTATGTATCCTCCTGGTCATGTAGCGTTATATTAGTGAAAGAATCGGTGATGAAAATGTTTTGAAATGAACAAAGAAAAAAAATTATTATAATATTAGTATCTATAGATAAAGTCGATGACATATTTATTTGTTTAATTCTTTTCCAGACAGATCATGTGAATACAGGGGTCTAGAAGTGGACTTCGTTAGTCCAAGCGAGAGCTGCAAGATTTGCAGGTGCAGGCAGTACGGAGAAATGATCATACCGACATGTAGACGGTCGCAGCGGCCTGAATGCGGTAAGCTTATACTGTCCACTATATTCATCAGCGTCTTTAATGTCTTCCTAGTCTATTTTCGGCTACGACGGCCGTCTCTACGAGACGAGCCATCTGCGCAGGACATATTATAGTTCCCAAGTGTGCGCGCAAACACAAGAGCAATCAAAGATCAGAGTATATTTAGTTTCATCAGAGTAACATGGTGGCGACGATCTAATCTATGGTCCACTGAGAATGCCTTGCCACATTGAGCAGTCACGAACGAAAAAGCAGGACCAAGAAACTGTAGTAAATAATTACGAAAGTCCTCGGATGATTCTTTAAGAAGCAGGATAAAAGTGAGTGTAATGCCGGCTCACGTTCTTGCTTCTGTCTGTTTTAGGAGTAGGACTATACTTTATCACTCTCACAGAACTTCAAGAAGACTTGCTCATCTTATCACTTGTAAGAAATCCATATTTAGTACGGCAGAGCTGACACAAACCAAAGTACTGCAAGCTAAACTACTAATGGATGCCGCCACAATATTACCTGACTTGCTCATATTGTCTAAAATTTGATATTACGACACATTTTTATCCTTTGTGTCTATTAATAGTAGTCGTCGCCTCCAGATATAACATAACTTACACTTAGCTAGGCGCTATTGAATTCACGAAATTTCCAATTGAATGCACCACAGTAACAAACAGTAACATAGATAACACAAGTTTGTATTGGTTTAACTTGAATACGAAGTTTCCAGAGCCGTTCCATAACCTATTTACACATTATTACCCTTCACCTAAGAATTGATTGAAATTTACCTTCAGCGGTAGATGGATAAAGGCTTATTATGATGAAAACATTATTTATAACATACAGGACAAACTAGTCACAATAGTCATTTGGTGACAACCAACGCATTAACACCCGTACAGTTAATGGTTAGGCAGATGACTTATCCTCCTTTTCCCATTCCCGTCAATGAGCCACCGGCTACTCGTACGACACGCGATAGCCTAGTATCAGGTGAGCTAGAGATATTACCCCGGCCCGACTTGGCTGAAACGCAACATAACATGAATCTAATACAACCATCAAAAATTGAACAAAATTAGCCAATTAGAGTCAACACCTTCAATATATAACGCAATAAATTTCCAAAAAATCAGCCATCACAAAAAACAATAGTGAATATGAAAACAGATAGCAATCCCGTGAAATATAAACTGCTTATCACCGGGCTGTAATACTTTAAAACAAAACAGATAAAATTTAACTGCGCGCTCCTACATGCCCGTCAAATTTGACAAACGGGCGCAAAAAGCACAGTCACAGGTGGAGGGGCGAATATGGCAGGAGCCGCCTGATATAAAGAGGAGTGTAGCAGATAATACAGTCGAAAGTCCAATCGAGACAGGCCGACGGGTGACCAGCTAAATTAGAGCCGTGTACAATCGTAGACCGATGATTGGCCAAATGTATTGGTTTCCCAATTTACCTTCACCCTGAGGGCTCCGAATTGCCTTTTCATTTCTGTATTTTTTTCCAGGTGCCATCGTACCCGGTAAGGACCGTGAGGTATAAAATTATTTTTTACGACTGTTGTTCCGTTTTTTTCACTTTGACGACTTTTATTTTAGTTATTCCCGCTTCGGACGTGGTGTACATCGGTGAGTTATTATAATTTATTGCTTATAACTTTCTTTGTTCATTTTTATCATCTTTCAGCAATTACGCTTCATTTCTTATTTCTTGTTTAAAAGTATTTTATTTGACAGTTTATGGTGACAGGCTTACGCGGCGAGCTCGGAAATAGAGACAATATTTAGTTTAATATTGTTTTATAAAAATAACCATACGGTTTTATAAAAAAACTGAGTTCACAAATGTAGTCGATTGCTTATTGGGAATAGATATAATATATTTTATTAGTGAAAATATATTTAATACATTAAAACATTAAATATTTATTCATTAGTCGTCAAAAATAGTGTTTTAACAAAGTATTTTTTTCTATCGAAGCTAATTTCTTTGATAGTGTTTCGAACACAACCTAATTCAGTATTTTATTAACAATATATTAATATGATGATCAAATTTTGAATACGGATTGACAAATTTTAAGCCCATTTCGCCTTAATTTGCATCTACTGTTGATAGATCTATTTTTTTGTTTATACATAGATCAGTTGGTATTATTTTGTTTTTGTTTTCTTTTCTCTTTATAAGATTTACGTTTTTCTGTTTTTTTATTATTCATCTATTGTGGAGCACTGAATAAACGATTTTTCTCTATTCTATTAATTTTAACAATTGCTAAAGGGAATTATTGTTGTCAGAGCCGAGATGCCGACTCCGCCCGCCCCACTCCAGCTTCCAAGTCGGGGATAGCGTCTGCTCCTGTGAACCAGTATACAGATACATCATCGCCAAATGTGTCAGGCTACAACCGGGACCGGGTGATTGCTTATTTCATTATTTATCGGCTACATAAATCCAGACCCAATATATTGCTGTCAGATAAACTCGGGGTGTCAATTAAAATTAATTAAGCAGTAAATAAATTATTCTACGTTTAAATTATTGTCCGCACAATTATCAGACAGAAATTAATTGGAATTAAGTTTTTATTTTTTAATCAAAAGATATTTCTTTTTTATAAGTGTAACCTTTATCAGTTGCAATTGTTTAGTCTGTCTGGTTGTTGTGTTGCTGGAATATACTCAGGTAGACTTCAATAATGGAAATCAATTAAATAGATTATTTAACCTTTAAGTACCGACGTGCTAATTTAGTTACATAAGTGACGACCGACGTGAGATCTGCCAGACCACTATAGCTTTCTTTACTAATTTTTTTAGGTCACTTGATATTCTTTTACAAAAAAATGTTTATAATTGTTTATAATATATTATGTAGTTAAGGTATCATCAAAAATAGATTTAGTTAAGATTTATTATAAAATACTAACATTTATAATACAATATCAAACTTTTTGGAAAAAAAATTAAACTTTGATATTAATAATTAGCGTATACTAAACAATTTTTAAGCTAGTCAATTTTTTTTCATAAATATTAATAACTATATAAATATAAAAAATTTAAAATAAAAAAAAAATCTGTTAAAAAATATATGGCTTAATTATGAAACTAAAATTATCAAAAACGGACACTTGTTAATTTATTTTTTAGTAATAGGAACACTTATTTTTAATTATAGCTTCCCGTTTTATGTCCGAAATGCTTGACTAATCCATTTTTATAATATACTGAAATACAAAAGAAAAACGATGTAGTTTAAAAAGTCTAATCTAAAAAAAAACACATAAGTACTGACGTGTGGTCTGACAGACCACTCACAATCTTATAAATGTCAAAACTTACCGGAATCACACACAAAGACACTGCCACTCTCCCACAAACGTTGCTGAACGACATCCCGAGGGGTACAGATAAGCGCAGGAGGATACGTGTCAACTTACACATGTAACTAGATCTTCGAACTCTCACGGTATCTGTGAGACCAAACGTCGGTACTTATGGATTAAATATGCTCAAAATAAATGTGTCATATATCAAAAATCTTTCTAGTACTTTTGAGTCCACTCAGACTACACACAATGATTTAAGAACTGCATTTAATTGATATTCTTTGGTCGCAGGCCTAAGTCCAAAGAATATGTCTATGGGGGACGCCTTTGTCTAACAACGAACGTCGCTCGTTTGATGATGACGATGATGACATTCTATCAGAAAGTTAATATTGAATTCAGATTTTTTAGTCTTTAGTTGTGAATCAAATAACGGACTGAACTGTAGCAACAGCTAAAAAACAATATTATAAAGAATGTGTTTCTTTATGACTCACGAGTTTTTTTATAACCCAGTCAGGGCTATGACTTATTTATGATATGTATATTATTTATAGTTTAATATTGCTTAGTGGTGTTAGTAAACTTCACGTCGCCTGTTTTCACGATCAAGCTCACGTTTCAGATGTACCGTGGCCTGTAGATAACAACCTCATACCCTACAATAATGGAGGAAGCGCCAGTGCAAGCGCTAGTGCGAGCGCCAGTTCAAGTTCAAGCGCAAATGCTCAAGCACAGGCACATGCCAATTCAGTAGTTAACAATCCATTTAATCTTAGACCATCAGTCCTCCCTGATAATGGTGGCAGTGTGATTTATCCCGATAACAATGGAAATGAATGGAACCTACCTGATAATGGTGGTCCTGTGATTTATCCTGGTAACCATGGAAATGAATGGAACCTACCTGATAATGGTGGAACGGTGATTTATCCTGGTAACCATGGAAATGAATGGAACCTACCCGATAATGGTGGAACTGTGATTTATCCTAGTACCAATGGACCGGAGTGGAACCTACCATCTAATGGACCAATCAACCATGATAATGGTGGAAGTGTGGTTTATCCTGTTAACAATGGAAATGAATGGCATCTACCATCTGGACCAATCAACCCTGATAATAATGGAAATGTGGTTTATCCCATTAACAATGGAAATGAATGGAACCTACCATCTAATGGCCAAGCCAATGCACATGCTCAGGCGCAGGCGGAAGCTAACTCATACAACTCGCAAGCTAGTGCGCATGCCGATGCTAATTCGTATTACAACGTTAACAACATATACAATATTCCAAAGAGTACCTTGGTCCCCGAATCTAATGGTTGGAACTATGGTGGGCAAGTTTATCCCGCTTCATATGACTTACGACCTAACGCACAAGCAAATGCAGTAGCCAATGCACAGAATGCCCAAGTTTATGCTCCACCTAGTAGACCACATGGGGGGGTAGATTTTTATCCATATAATCAACAACCCATATCCCCATTGGATTCCCAACCTTCGTTAGCTAACGTTCTGAACATCGCGCATAATAATGTTTATGGACCTGCCGTGCAACCTGGAGAATATTATCCATATTCTAATGGACAGTATGGATTAGGTAATTCACAAGCAAATTCTCAAGCATCTGCACAGGCTGCTGGGCTCTCTGGCCAATCTTATGCACAGGCTAACAGCCAAGCTTTGGGTCAAGGTTTTGCTAATAGCCAAAGTAATGCACAAAGTAGCGGCGGAAATGCCCAAGCCAACGCTCAATCGGAAGCCAATTCCTACAACGGCGAAGCTCATGCATCTTCACAAGCTAGCGCGGGGCTTTCTATAATACCTCTTCGCCAGCTGTATAATGATAAATCCGGTGCAGTAGGCAGTGATTTGGGTGATTCAGTAGCTTCAGCTAATGCTAACGCTGGTGCTGTTGATGACGGTCAAGCCTCAGCTAATGCTAATGCTGGATCACTTGTGAGCAGGCGGTCCAGGAAAGATCATTCGGCGGAAGTTGCTGAAGAGAATGAAGAACCACAAGGTACGAGATTTTTTTCCATTCATTCCTAATATATATAAATATAAGGTCAAATGACCAATCCAAATTCATCAACTACCCAAGTGTCCTCTACGGAGTTTGGTATTCTGTTTTGCGTCTCCAGCCTCAGACTTTAACTTACGTATGTTATCATTCCACCTTGCTTATACCATCAAATCGCACGTCGAAGTTTTATGATAAGGAACGCACACATTGAAACTTGTCATCAAGCAATGTGGTTGAATTTTCTATATTTAACTTAATTCTTCTGTGATTCTCTTTTTCGAACTTGTTTTTACCCAACTACAAGGTTTATCTAAGCTGGGCTTATTTCTAGACAACACTTTGGAAGTGGATGAAATCGGATTTGTAGACTAACCCTAACACATCGGTTCCGTAAGGACTTAAATTGTGTCAGAGAAATTTAACAACGAGTAATTGACAATATTTTTAATGAATTAAAGTATAATCTAAATAAATCCAAAAGATTAACTCTTATTAGCTGTGAAATGCCGGGTTCTGTCGATGTTTTTCAGTTTTTTTTGTACGTTTTTCGTTGAACTTTGCGTTCAGAAGGACCTAAAATTAGTATTTAGTGATCTACGCGTGATAATCGTATATCGCCTAAGTATCCTTTGAACGCGTTCTAAATAGCAATTTTTGGCTTCTTGCGCTAGAGACGACCCAAACACTCCTCGTTTCCGATCGCTCATTTGCTCCTCTATACAAAAACCACCTAGTAAAACGTACCATGCGTATTTTTTAAGTATTAATTTCGCCCCATCTGTCCACGAAATATGGCCGCCTGTATTGTGTTATAAATAATTTTGCTTTCGCAATGTGCACGGGAAAGTTACGGGATCCCCCGGAGGAAGTTTGATTAAACGGGATTTGCATCAGCGGCATCTGGCGGGATAATATGTTTTTAATTTGTGACGTAGGGACCGCGCTCCCGAAATATTGTTCGAGTAGATTTTTCTTGTTCACAGTGTAATGTGTGTGTGTGTGTATGTGTACGTGTGTGTACCTCGCGTACTAGCGGCCGGAGCACTTTGGAGTCCTCCGACGTCCATAGATATCCGCACTAGTGTTATGCATGTTCCCTTCTTTCTCCTC
>LUGF01016749.1:131126-141969 GCA_001625245.1 Calycopis cecrops | reverse complement strand
GTTGTATCGTGTCGTGCGGTTTATGAGTAACCGTCGGCCCATGGGGGCAGGGGTGAAGGAGGGCATGTGTGGATGTTAATGGACGACGGTATTCACCACATGACTCCGACTCCTCGTTTGTCCTCCTATAGGAATAAAAATATCTACGAACGTACGAAAACCGACGATTTCCAGACTACTGGTTATCAAAATCGAATATCTAAAATACGCATTTTGAAACCGATTTTGAAGTCTAAAATCTGATTTATATCAGTCTTCTGCAATTATTAAAGATTGCACTGTATAAAAAATATACTTAAAATTCTATATATTAATTTACCTATTACATAAATTATAATATAAACTAATCAATCTTTAGATTTTAAAAATAAAATATACTAAACGACATATTGAAATATTTTTTGTCAACGGTTGGCTGTGACGTCATTTCATACGGGGGCCGGGCGGCGAGGTAGGTGCAAACTTGAAGTGAACGAGTAGTAATGAATAGTAACAATAATCTAAGTTTAGCGTATATACCGAGTTTGACATCGCGAACTCGGTAGCTGGCGTTCCAGGTCTATTGTCGTTGTGACAGGCCAGCGCGCTGTGGTTGCAAATATGACTTTTTTCTAACATAGGGCGCACTCTTAAAAAAGAACCTAAACTCAAGTTATTTACAGATTATCATTTAAAAAAGTGTTATAGTACTGCATGCCGCGACGGTTTTTTTACTGACTGTTTAAAAATTATCCGGCTTGCAACTTCAAAGGCCACCGGGTTTTTTTTACAATAAGACTATTATTGAATTCAGATCATTAATACGATTGAGTTTTAAAGTTATGTAAATTATTAATAGTAATAATTTCAATTTAATTTTTGTTATAGGATTTTTTTACGATTTTTATTTTTATTTTTTTTTATTTTTTTTATATAGTTCTAGTTGCCCGACACACGTCTTATCATTATTGCAAAATATGTTGTCAGTCTGTATATGTGTATGTAAGAGCTATATTATTGTCATCATATCATTGAAATAGCTATTCTGTAGCTTTCACGTGACAGAGTAACGAACATACATACATACATACCTACAAACTTTCGCGTTTATAATATTCGTAGGATTAAAATATTAAATAATATTACCATTAACAGCGAACGCAAGTACCGGGATTGCAATCCTTGTCCAGAGGAGATGAAGAGAGAGTATCACAGTCCACAAATCAAATGGATATGCGGGAGGTACCAGCGCGCCAGGAGGACTTTCAAGAGCGAATGCATGATGCGGTATAGGAACTGCGAAGATGGAACGAGTAAGTTGTCACGTTTGTTTTATGTCTGTCTAAAAGAACAAACGAACAGTCCATGCCATTTTCATGTCTAACGCACACATAAATCGGCATAGAGACTGTATGTTATAATAAATACATTGATAAAATCGAGAGGCAATAAATTAGACTACGCATACCATAAATACTTACTGTTAGTCCGAAACTATTAAAAAAAAGTTACGAAACTTTACTTTTTGAAAGGAGTTAAATAGCTTAATTATGAAGAAAAAATTAAAACATCCTTTGGACTGACCTGTCGTGACGTGCGTAACGAATCGTACACAGCGCAATACTTATATAGCGACCGGCAACCCGCACGGGGTAATGACCCTAGCCAGCGGCCTCGCGGTCAGGTGACAGGATACATCGAGTACACAGTGAGAAAAAACAAAATTAAAAAAAAAAAATTTGCTCTGATTGATCTGATGTTTGTTGTGTAGCCTGAAAATGATACACTAAACACGTGGTTTCATTTAATGCCTCTCGGTTGTAACAACCTTGCATATTTATGTATATTACGAGTATGCCGAGCTATTTTTAAAACACGAGTAAGTTCTCAGATGTAGATAGTTAGTATCTTTTACAACAACATTAATTGTTCTATGACTTCACAATTCGTAATTTTTTTTTTCGTACAACAATAAATATAAATTTTTCGCCCGAGCGTTATGGCGTACGTGCATGGCATAATTACGTAAGATAAGGTCAACAAACCCGTGACGCGTGCGGCCGGGGAATGCGAGGCGGTGGGGTGGTCTATCAGCAGGCCACAGGCACGGCGGGCTCTGGTCCTTCGAAGCCGGATATTATTTTTTATTATAGTATCAATTAACACTTTGATTTTACGTCTTTATTTTCAGTGTTCGTGAAGGTGTCCAACTTACCCTGTAAGAACGACTCATACCACGGGAAACACTTCTTTTACCTGTATGATGTATGAAGAAACACTTGGACACATCGCTTTGCGTTTCATTTTAGCATACGTGGAAGAACGAGCAGTCGGAGCCATACGTGACTACGCCCATTGAAATCATCATGGTTTTTTTGAAGTATAAAGGACAAACGAGCACTCGGGGCCATTTTCATGACTACGGAAATCCATAGATATTCGCATTGAGACTACACAGATTAGCCTCCTTCCACCTCCATCCGTGGGCCACCAGCTACTTACACACCGCACAAAGCGCGACAGAACAGCTGTCACTTTATGCCGGGTTCGTGTTAGCGAGAGGTACTTCGATCGTGTATGCACGCAGCGTGGCACTACCTCGTGGCAAAAACGTTGACGGTTACACATTAACTCACTCCACCCCATACCTTCCATCGACCCGCAGGCCGCCTAAAACACGACTGTTAGTCATCACTTCTGATGCGTTACCATGTGCGAGGCATCTGCCCGATCTTGCTCCATCGGATGCAACGCGGCATTAGTTTAGTTTCAAACACGGAAAAAAATAGCAAGAGGTAGTGCCCCACTGTATACTTCGATACCGGCGTAAAGTGACGGCTGTGTTGTCGCGTTTCGTGCGCTGTGTAGCCGGTGGCCCATGGAGGGGGGAAAAGAAAGGAGGGCAGCGCATTTGTGTAGCCTCGATAAGGATGTCTGTGGGCATCGGTAGACATGAAAATGGCTCCGACTGCTCGTTTGCCTCCCTATACCAAAAAAAAAAGTACAGGCATTTTTTTATCGAGAGCAAAGCATTGACTTTGCTTCGGCACACCCTGAGTGGGTTGCCTGCTCCTTTGCCCCTGACAGAAAGCTAAAACTGTCTTGGGACTCGATACGAATTTGATCAGAAGTAAATCGAAACACTACATCTTGTATAGTCAGACTTTACGTTACGTTTAAGCAACTGAACACATCAATTATTAACAAATAATGAAAAAAAATAGTTACATTCAGCTTTTTCCGTTGGCATTTAAAAGAAAGATAATAGTGATCGTGCAATAAGCATAGAGGCAGCACTTATGTTAATTTGATGCATTAAATACGTATACAAGAATGACAATGTCATGTTGACTTTTAATATTGAAATTATATTTTCTCGTACTAGTTGACCCGACAGCCGTTGTCTTGTCAAAATATGTTGTCATGGTAACGTGTAATGTTATGTGACCAAATTGTCAATCCGTTATTTTGGCTACAATAGTGTATTTCAAGTTAAAATACCGACTACAGCATTATAAAATACAAGGTTGATAAAAGCGAGACGCATTAAATAAAACCACATATTTAGTGTATAATTCCCAGGCTACACAACAAAAATCAGATCAATCGGAGCAATAGTTTATCCGCAGGAATTCTTTAAGGATTTATCTCACTTCTTACGCGCTATATCGCTGCTGATACCAGTAGCCGCCCGGTACAAAGCATGATTACATTTTTTCCCTATTTAATTTAAACTTTTTTTAATCGTTTCGGATTAACTGTAGGCACTTATAGTATATGTGGTTTCATTTAATTCCATTAGGTCTTATCAACTCTGTATATTGAAATAGTTAATAAATTATGTTACCGAGGACTAATACCTATAGAACAAAAAAGCGTGTGCTTTAGACCACACAACTGAAGTAAAACTTTTGATTGATTTGAATTGATTTAATACACAAATTCATTACCGTAGGTACAATGACATAACATGTCATATGACATTTATTTTTCAAATATTAAAAAGTTTCACTTAAATCGAATTTGAATGACAACTTCCATTGGCCTCACGCGATGTGTGATTTTTGTATCTCTCCATGTCAAGCGCGCGTATAGAAATTTTACTTCAAAGAGTTTCACCAAAATCCGTCCAGTAGTTTTTGCGTGTGCGCCGCACAAGACACAGACAGAATGACATCTTCTACAGTTTTATTTTATTTGTGGAATAGATATAGATTATAATTTAGTGTTTATTAATAATATGCCAGTTAAAAGTTCATGTTCCCACCACCGCCAGTTACCGTTCCAGTCTAAAAACATGTTCCCTATTTCTGGATTTGAAACATTGGTGTGGGATCTAAAGACAGCTAGGAATTTAGGCGTGATGTTTTTTTTTAAGTGCAGAGGGGCAAACGAGCAGTCGTTTTCATGACTATCGACGTCCATAGACATCCGCATAGAGGCTATACAGATGCCCTGCCCTCTTCTCCTCCCACGTACATGGGCCACCGGCTACTTACACATCGCACAAACCGCTCAGATGTCACTTTGCGCCGGTCTCGTGTAAGCGAGGGGTACTTCCGCAGACGTGCCGGCCCAATTCGGCGGCATGCAAGCTTGTAGTGTGGCACTACCTCTTCCTAATAGCAGCTGATATCTTTAAGACTACATAGTATAAAACAAAGTCGCTTTCCGCCTCTGTGTGTCGGTATGCTTATATCTTTAAAATTACGTAACAGATTTTGATGGGGTACCTCCCCGGTCGTGCTGGTCCAATTCGGCTACATGCAAGCATGCACTACCCCTTACTAATAATTTTAGATTTGTATATTAAGGTATTACCTACCATCAGGCCATTTATTTGCCAATGGTTCTCCCTGTGGTCCATTACAATGGCCTCATACGAAAGAACCCTCAATCCACTCAACGCAAGTTATTACACTATCCGGTCAATTTACATGCCGCCGAATTTCCGGTCATCGCCCCTGGCCGGTCATAAATATTTGAATTAGGAATGTTTTCGAATATAGAATGCCATTGCGTTCCAAATTGGAAAACTGCGCCAAAACCGTTTGTCGGTTACGTATCATCATCAGCGACATATCAAGGCTCCCAGTAGAAACCCATAGATGACAGGGTTTCTACTGGGAGCCCATCTTCAGCAGTTACCTACATTGATGTCATTATTATTATTAATGCTTCACTTGCATAATGTTAGTTTATCTACACTAATGTTGTAACATTCTACTTATGTTTTCAATACTTGACTTATAATAACTACTGTTATAGCTCAGACAACAAAAAACTCAATTTAAGCAATTTGACATGATGTTATAATATCCAAATCGATATTGTAAAATCTCATTATAACACCGTGTGAGAGCGAGAGAGAGAGAGAGTGGTGAGGGAGCCTTATGTCAAAATCCTTAACAGAACGCGCTCGCTCCTGATTGGCCCTGCGCGCGCTGCAGCTGCGCTCTCATTGGTTAGATTTTAATGGCGGCGAGTTAGCTGTGACAATACACGTAGGCATGAATTTAATGTTTCGCAATATTTTATTAATTGATTAATTGCATTAGTGAAGGCAAAGTAGTATATGCAACTGCATATAACAAGGGTATTAAAACACTCGTGTTACTATTTTGAAACTCGCTCCGCTTGTTTCAAAAACTCACACTCGAGTTTTAATACCCTTCATTATACGACAGTTGCATAAACTACTATTAGGGAGCATTCAAGTAGTACGTAAATCAATTTGGAGGAAGGGGGGCTCTTCAAAAACGTAACTATACGTTACAGGGGCGGTAGGGAGGTTTCGAACAACGTGTTACGTAACAATGTTTTTTTTACATAAAAAAATAATATCCCAAGTTGGATTTTTTTTGTCAAATGAGACCTTTGATTGTTCAAAAATAAAAGTATGCCGAGTTGTGAGTTACGTAACGTTTTAGGAGGGAGAGGGGGCTACACAATAACGTTACGGCACCGTTACATTTCAAAAATCTCCAAAAATTGCGTTCCGTAATACTTCAACGCTCTCTTATACGGCTAAAGAAATAGTCCTACATAATATATTTAATTCCGTTTGGTAAAACACACAGAATATTACAAATAAATTGAACTACGAATTCGTATTTTCTCACTTTATATGTACCTTAAACTACAGTGTACTTGTTATTTTCAGTTAATTATTAACTTTTTAATATTATTTTATTTGGTTATCTATTTCTCAAAATAATTTAGGAAGGGAGCTTTGTAGAGCAATTCGCATCAGCATATAACAGGGTTGCTTTTAAAACACCAGCAAGCTAGATCTAGATATATTAATAGTAACACAACATTTGTTCTACAACTTTTCTTAATTCGCCATTTTTCTTTCGTCCGAGCATTATAAGTGCATCGCGTACCTATAGAAGATAAGGTCAACGAACCAGTGAGCGTGCAGCAGACTATAGGAGCGAGACTTTCGTAAGGTTTTCTTTACGAATGAAATATAGACCTACAAATATCACCACAGTGCCTACATTGAAAACTAAAAAAATATACTAATAACTAATTTATTCAGCTATATCAAAAATCATAGAACAAATGTTGTTGTAAAAGATGCTAGTAAATTATATATAAAAGCTTACTGGTGTTTAAAAATTACCATGTATCATATATTATATATTTTTTTTATAGCATAGGAAGCAAACGAGCAGTTAGGTCACCTGATGTAAAGTGAACACCAACTCCCACAGACATCCGTAGCACCAGAGGTCTAACAGATAATATGATTTATTTCGGATATGTAGCGCTCTTTCGTAAAATCGCCTAGCTGCTACCTAAGGTACGTAGTATGTTGCTAGCCCAAGCACATTTCTTCAATTCCTTTTTGTAGCGCAGGGAATACCTTAACGTACGCGAACCAGGAGCCCGGGTGGCTCAATAGGGTACAGTGTCGGGCTTTGCAGTTGTAAGTTACCCTACCCGCTAAACCCCCGCGGGAGCTTTCTGCAGCTGTAATTGGAGGGCCCCGAATCTTCAAGCAACAGGATCCCCCAGCGACAGGCTGGCCTCGGTGAAGCCAGACCTAAGAAGCCAGGCCTCCTTGCGGTCTGTCCCGCTGCCATTGAACAGTCTCTACTACAACGTTGGAACCGTGCAATGGGGTCAGGTTTCCATCCCATCTAATGGAGCACGCCACGCCGGTCTTCCCAATCCACGCCGCCACCTGCTGATTCAGAGGGACGGGTGGAGGACCTTCCAGCTGAGCTGCTATTAGTCTGGCCTCTCCCCCAAAGCCTGATCAGTATGGGTAGCCCTATCCGGCCGCTTCCAGGATCATAGAGTCACGTAAGCAAGCTGCTGCCACCTCGCCACGACGACGTGGTAGCATATTCGGGGGAACACATTTCTCCCTTCCCCAACGCCAGTGTGGGAGTTTTTACTTAAAAAATATGAAATAACATTGAATAATTGATGACACTCTTTTATAACATATTTTTCTATTTTATTAATATGAGCATTATTTAAATCTTATGTAAATTTTTGTTTCATTTATAACTTAATAATATTATTATAAATTATTTACGTAAGTTTACATATTAGTACTTATAGTAGAATATATATTAGTTTATTTTATTATATTTATATATGTATGTATATGATATTTATTGTAGGTATGTATGTTTTTATGAATTATATGTATGCATTATACTTTGTTAGTTATAACTTATAAGTTATTTTTACGTACACCCATATATGGCCTGAACTTTATAAACGTTTTCGTTTATCCAGGTCTGCTGGAAGAGATTCCTGTATGGAATAAGCTGTACCTTTGTACTTGCCTTGTAATCTATCTCTGTTTAGTATAAGTTTTAGTATAAGTCTGTAAGTTTTTTTCCATGTACATAAATTATTAAATAAAAATAATAAGGTACCATGTGGTTGACGTATCGGTATCGTAAAGGATGAAAACCCCTTTTAAAATAATAAAGATTAAAAAAATGAATACTTTTTAATGTTCTCTACCACTATCAGATCTGCGTGCGCCGTCATGCCCTCGGCAGTGGAACAGGTAATGTCCTATTAGGTGGCCGGTGTCTCTCCTTTTCCGGTGATACGATTTCAGGAGCACTGCGAAGCAACGTTCTCGTGAGGCCTTTGTAGGCTTTTCTTATAGAATAACGGTCAAACGAGAAGGAACCATTTTTATAACGGCATCCGGATCCGAATAGACATCCGAACAGAGGCCATACAGATGCATGCCCCCTTTCCTCCCCATTCCTCCATAAGCTTGAAAAAACAGGCCCTAACGGCCATCCGTTTGTCTGTCAGCAGTCTATATTATATCATGAAATAGCAATTGTATACTATAATTATATAAACAAAAATACAACATAACAAAGATGTAGTTCCTTTCACAAAAAAATGTGCACCAAATATAAGTTTCAAGATGTACAAACAAGCTAAAAAGTTTGCTATTAAAAGTCAAAGTTTGTAAAGTTATTCAAGTTCTAAAGACTTTTTTTTTTTATGATATAGGAGGGCAAACGAGCAGCCGGAGCCATTTTCATGACTACCGACGCCCACAAACATCCGCATAGAGGCTATACAGATGCGCTGCCTTCCTTTCTCCTCCCACCTCCATGGGCCATGCCTCCCGTTGGTAAGGACTAGGGAGCGAGTCCCACCACTACCAACATTGTCGGCGTCTTTTGGCAGTCAAGCCTTTTGAGACTACCGACTCCCATAGCCGCATAATCGTTATGCACAAGCATCTCTCCTCCTTCCTCCAAGCGACTAATGGAAAATCACAAAATCGCAAAATACGAGATATGGTTGCCACATTACTTCATAGCCATATGCAAAATTCATTGGAATGACAGTGGCGCCATCTACCGAAAATTGGTCGTACCAACTTAGAAACCTTCGCTGGCACAATCAAAACAACTTTACAAAAGATCATCACATTCTCTGCTGCATTATGCATTACGATTCTAGAAAGGACATACAGACAAACATTATATTAACGTTAACTAAATCGGTCCAGTGCTTTCGGAGTCTATTCGTTACATACAAACACACACACAATCAAATCTTTCCTCTTTCCAACCTTAATAATAATGTCGTCCTAGCCGATTTCGGCTACGGCGGCCGTCTCTATAGAGACGAGCAAGATGCGCAGGACACAAGTGTGCGCGCAAACACAAATGCACTCTCTATTCCCTCATTCTCATATTCCGATGGGACGGCAATCCGACACGACCGGTGAGAAATCAGGCGCAGGACCTACGACTTAACGTGCTCTCCGAGGCACGGGGTTGTAACACAACTTCCTGACTCCGGACTGTTATTAGAAATTGAAAAATCCCAATAACAATTTTCGGTCCGACCTGGGATTCGAACCCGGGACCTCACGTCTGTGGTTGAACACGCTTACCACTAGACCACGAGGCAGCCCAACATTAATATAGATAGAAATGAATTATTGCTAGTTTAAAGTATATGTCAAGAAAATGCTGAGAAATAAAGTGGTGACCTGGCTGATGAAGACTGGGATGTGAAATCCTCGTCAGATTCCGCATCCATCGCTCTTCGTGCCATCTGTGCTGCCTCCATCTCGCCTACGTCAGTGAGCCAGTTGTCAGTGTCGACCGCGTGTCGCTGCGTCGTGTTGACTGAGTCCACTGTCGTCTGGTTAGTAACTTCAGTGATGGGATTTGTGGCTATTGATTTCGTAAATTTATTACCCATTAGTAAATAACGATTATTATAACATTTTAAAATAAGAACAATAATGGCGAACATGGCGAATTTCAGTTCCGCGCCCCTGGCCGGTTATAAAATATTTGAACTAGGAATGTTTTTAAAATATAGAATGACTTTGCGTTCCAAATTGGAAAACTGCGCAAAAACTGTTTGTCAATTATATTTTAGTAAGTATTATCATTCGGAGGATGTCCACTGTTGGACATAGCCCTACTTGACCTATTGGGCTCTATGTGGCCTATCTTCAGTTATATTTGTGTCATCATTGTTATTATTACTTCGCTTACATAACATCGTGAAGGCAGTGTATCTTTACACAGCTAATGCATTATTTTAAGAATTGGAGCGTGCGAGAGGTAAACGCACCTATGTATATTTTGTATTTTTTTTTATAATAATAGAGGGGCAAACGAGCAGTCGGAGCCATTTTCATGACTACCGACGTCCATGGACATCCGTATAGAGGCTATACAGATGCGCCGCCCTCCTTTCTCCTCCCATCCGGCCACCGGCTACTTACACACCGCACGATACGCGACAGCACAGCTGTCTCTTTACGCCGGTCTCGTGTAAGCGAGAGGTACCTCCCCGGTCGTGCCGGCCCAATTCGACTGCATGCAAGCACGCAGTGTGGCACTACCTCTTCCTAAAATGTATGAGCTGTGTCAAGATGCAATGCAGTGAAGTTAGTAGCGACGCTCACGTGATGCTGCCGAAAGCTGACAGAAAAGATTTTATGTTTAAAAATAATTACAAATTTGTAGCGCCATCATTGAGCGTCACCACCGGATCTCACTTTTTCCATGTAAACGGTATCAATATAGACTTTATAAAAGATAAGCGTTAGTTTATTAGACCAACTAGGTATATATTATATAGGTTCTGTTATTGATATACATTAAATTCAAAACGTTCGTTTCGAAAACAACTTAAAAATCACCATATAGAGTACGACCCTACCTGGCGCGTTCTTGGCATATTATTTTGTGCTATTATCATTCAATCTATATTATATACTAGCTGCGCCCCGCGGCTTCGCCCGCGTAAATTTCGATATCGTGAAAAATCATTCCATGGCATCCCTCAGGAACATTTTTTCGGGATAAAAGCTATCCTATGTTACTTCTAATAC
>LUGF01016749.1:95755-107121 GCA_001625245.1 Calycopis cecrops | reverse complement strand
GACATCTATGTCGTCGCTGTACTGGAAGTACGCGGAGACTAGGTATACGCCCTCGGTGTCATTAAGTACATGACACACTATACAGTGTGTGTTAGACAGATGGTGGAGGAGTGCGCAACGAGCAGTCGGAGCTATTTGCTACAGACGCTAATAGACGTCATAGAGATAAGCAGATGCGTTGCCCTCCTATCTACTGTACGGGCTGCCGCGCCGACTACTTAGGGTCAATTCACACCAAAAGCGCGGCGAAGGGCAGCGAAGCGGAGCGCACTTTCAGTGTCATATGAATTTAAACTTTATTTTCATTATTGTAGTACTTATTATCGAATTCTCGCGACTTTCGCGCGGATTCCAGCGACTTCTCGAAAAGTCGCGGGAATCCGCGCGTCTCGTTCGAGTTTCTCATGCGATAATAAGTATTATAGTAATTATTATAAAGTTGAAATTCATATGTCACATAAACTGCGCTTCGCTTCGCTACGCTTCGCCGCGCTTTTGGTGTGAATTGACCCTTAGGCGCCGCACGAAACGCGAGAGGTACACCTGCTGTAGTGTATGCTGCATGCAGCGTGGCACTACCTCTTCCTAAAATATAAGCCAGCATAACGACAACTCATCCTCACACCAGCTTGCTAATACACCGAGTACACTTACAGCCTTAAGGCTGCGTCTAAAGCATCTAAAGCGTCTAAAGCGTCTAAAACGTCTAAAGCATCTAAAGCGTCTAAAGCATCTAAAGCGTCTAAAGCATCTAAAGCGTCTAAAGCATCCAAAACGTCCAAAGCATCTAAAGCGTCTAAAGCAGGGGTTCCCAACCTTTTACAGCCAGGGACCACTTTTATATTATACCTACTCGATAACAGGGACCACAATGTAGCTCACCGCCCGCTAAATTTAAAATCTTTTGCGGACCATATTTTGGCTTCTACGGACCTCTGCTTGGGAACCATTGATCTAAAGCCTTGTGGTGAATTGCATGACCGCCTGGAGTCGTGAACACCGCCTCCCCCGCACCGCCCGCTTTAAATGCTTTAGACGCTTTAGACGCCTGTCCAGATTAAGCGACACGCGCGTTCCTATTTCACTGTTTACAAAATTTAACTTTTTGTCTGTTGCCGTGAATTTTATAATTGGTAATGTTAATTGGTTTGTTTTTTTGTAGATCTAACTTCAATTTTTTTTGTGCAGCTCTAATTACTTTGGTTTTGATTTTTGTCATTTGTATTTCCGTTCCGTTTTACTCCGTTAAAGATACGTATGTTGCTGTGTTAAGATTGGTATTTGAAGTTTTTGCCTGCCTTTTTTCAAAGACGTTGCACAAACAATCCAAATCATTTTTGCTATTAATCATCATCAGACGGAGAACAGCTGCTGCTGGCCATGGGACTCAACTATAGAACGCTTAAGGTCTCTGTCACAAGCCAATTTTTCGAATCGAAATATGTATTTAAAGATTCTAGAAAAGTTATATCAGAATTGGTAAAAAAAATTTAAATATTTTAGGATGATCCTGGATCAAAATGATAAGTCTTAGTGTCCTGATTGTGCCTGTAAATCGTGTGTTGAAGATACGCCTAGAAAGGACAAGTGTCCAAAATTCGCTGGTAGCTCGTGACAAAACCACACTGCCGGTATTACAGTTAGAACTGGGCATCATGAAACAGTTTGTAAAATCACAAGATAAAGACGGAGTTTCTTACATTTGCGAAAAAAATCCACAGCTCACCGTGGCAAAGATTAAAGTCGGTATTTTTGACGCCGCTTCACGGAAAACAAGTTACAAAAGAGTTTAGAAATTCTATGACTGAGCCAGAGCTAAGGGCTTGGACAACTTTCGTCTCTGTTACACAAGGCTTCTTGGAAAATCTAGAAAATAAGAAAATTGTATTGAACTAGTGCTAGACCTTTAGCAAATAAAAAATGTAGGATGCAAAACGAGCACAACACTCCACATCCTACGACGTCTGCAGCTCTAGCTCGACAACGCGCGTGATTCGCCTAACGTGGACTGTTCTCCGGCTCCGACTGCTCGTTTGCCGCCTTGTACAAAACAAACCGGCTGTTACGGCGAAGGGCAGCGAAGCGGAGCGCAGTTTATGTGTCATATGAATTTCAACTTTATAATAATTACAATAATACTTAATATTATCGCATGAGAAACTCGAACGAGACGCGCGGATTCCCGTGACTGCTCGCGAGAATTCGATAATAAGTACTATAGGAATGAAAATAAAGTTTAAATTCATATGACACTGAAAGCGCGCTCCGCTTCGCTGCCTTTCACCGCGCTTTTGGTGTGAATTGAACCTTAGCATCGGCGAGCGGCGATTTTGCGACTCGCTGCGTCCAGTCGCGTCGACAGAATCGCGCGATTTATCTTTAACTTCTATGCTCGATACTTAACACTCGCACTCGCTTTACGACTTAATCGCCGCGTTCTGATTTTTAAAGTGTGCGCTGGGAACGTCTGGCCGCTGCAGGTGTAGCTTGTGTACGGTGGCTGTTAGAGCCCGTTTAAGGGTCAACTCTCACCGAAAGAGCGGCGAAGCGCAGCGAAGCGAAGTGACCCGCCCGGTAGGAGAGGCGCGCGGATTCCCGCGACTGCTCGGGAAGTCGATGGAATGCTCCAGAAGTCGCGAGAATTCGATAATAAGTACTATAGCAATGAAAATAAAGTTGGAATTCACATGACACATAAACTGCGCTCCACTTCGCTGCCCTTCACCGCTCTTTTGGTGTGAGTTGACCCTTATTGTCACCGCTCACATAACAATTTGGAAAGGGAACGTAACCGTGCAGTGCGTGCAACCAGCATGGACTATGGTCACTATGGTTATGGTATTGGTATATATCCATACAAGAAATAGTGAACGGCTCCGATCCCTTTCCGAGTTGATAGGTGTGCGTTGACCTTTAATCGTCGATCGCCGACGCTAAAGTAGCATGTGTGCGGTGGCCCTTAGGGCCCGTTTCAACGTTTTGCTAAACCGTAAATGATTGTTTCGTAGTGTTCGTGAAGCTATATGATGGGTTGTGTATGAACCGCCAGGGGTACAACGTCGGCGACCATTTCTTGTACGAGTACAGCCTCAAAAGCTCAAAGGCTACTTCAAGAATTACCCTCGATTAAATATTAAATTACATATAAATAAAGTAGCTACCCGAGACACGTCTTGTCATTATTGGAAAATATGTTACGTCACCCTACAATCTTGTTAATATTATATATGAGAAAGTTTGTATGTTTGTTTGTTACTCCATCACGCAAAAACAGCTGAACCGATTTTCATGAAATTTGGCACACATAGAGGGTAACTTGGATTAACATAGAATAGTTTTCATCCCGAAAAAATGTTCCTGTGGGATGCAATGGGATGATACGCGGGAGAAACCGCGGGGTGCATCTAGTATATTTTTATATTCGAGATGCCGACTGCAGCGCCATCTTTCCGGGCTGATTTGTATATCCAATCCGACTGCTCGTTTGTCCCGGAACATTCGACATTCGTCTCCACCGAATGACTGCTCCAATGTCCACCCGGGGAGCCCAAGAGTGAGGGAGAGGGACAGACAGGCACAACCACCCTTCCAAGGATACGAGAACGCAACAGCTAAATCGAACAGTAACACAGACGGACAAGTCTCGTTTCCCATTAGAGATGAAGATTTTTTATATTAACGAGGGCAAACGAGCAGTCGGAGCCATTTTCATGACCACCGACGCCCATAGACATCCGCACAGAGTTTATACCGATGCGTTTTTTCTAATTCACTCTCCACGGGCAACCGGGTACTTACACGCCGCACGAAACGCGACAGCACTACGCCGGTCTCGTGTGGGGGAGAAAGAAGTACCAGCGTCGTGCTACATATTACAAAAAAATGCTACCCCTGATTTTTCTTGATTGATGAATCATTACAGTAGGTACATACGGAAAAAAGTATATTTTTCAAACTACACAAAAGCGGCAAGGCTTAGTGTTGGTATTTAAGTCGCCGACCGACCTTACATAACCTTTTTTTTTTTTATGGTAAAGGGGGGGCAAACGAGCAGTCGGAGCCATTTTCATGACTACCGACGCCCACAGACAACCGCATAGAGACTATACAAATGCGCTGCCCTCCTTTCACCTCCCACCTCCATGGGCCACCGGCTACTTACCTACTACTCTTATTGTACTATGATATAATCAGGTTGGCGCAGTAGCTCTAAGCGGAGCATGTTGCGCCAGGTTTCGGGGGTCGAGTCCCGCCTTAGTCATGGATGTTTATCTATTTATTTTGTGTATAATAAAATTTTAAATATATAAAATTTCCGAAATATATATAGCATATTAAATATATTCCGTTGTCTGGTACCCGTAACACAAGTCCTTACGGTACTTAGCACGGGGCTAGGCTAACGTAGTATGCAAAGTCCTCGTATATCTATATCTATATCTATAACTATATAATAAATCTCAGAAAGGTCAATTCTGTATATTGAAAATATTGAAAAAATAAATAGCAGGGGGTGTTACTGGATCGATACCAAACCCAAATATGCGATTTAAAAAAATTTTTGTCTGTCTGTCTGTCTGTCTGTATGTTCAGGCATCACGTGAAAACTAAAGGTTCGATTTCGATGAAACTTGGTATAAATATACCTTATTATCCTGGGCATAAAATGGGATACTTTTTATCCTGGAAAAATACGTAGAAAAACAATAAATCCATCCACGCGAAGACCGACATCCGCGCGGACGGAGTCGCGGGCGGAAGCTAGTTATATTATATAATCATACTTCATCTTTTAGTTGTAGGATCCAGAATCTAGATGCACTTAGGTCGTCTGTATGACAAATGGGCGAGCTCACGGGACATAGGACATGTTGATTAATTGTCTTGTAACGCTGTACATCGCTTAGTGGGCAGACGTCCTACTAATATTATAAATGGAATGTGTATATGTTTGTTACGCTTTCACGACGAAACTACTTTAAAGGCCGGCAACGCGTCTGCAAGACACCTAGTTTTGCGGATGTCTATGGGCGGCGGTAGTCACTAAGGACCTGCTCGTTTGCCCCCTATACCATAAAAAAAATACTACTCAACCGATCATACACCTAGAGATATTAGAAACGACATAGAATACTAGTAATTAAAAAACAAATTTCAGATGGGTCAAAAAATATAATTAGGTATAATATCAAATTATTAATTACCCCACTGGAATATAAAAAATGGACCAATAAGAATATACCTATTAAAAATTTGGCTATATACAGATTCATGATCTGTAGTTCGAAACCATCTACAGAATGTTCTCCCCACATTTTGCACACTCAACTCCCCACAGCGCCTGCACTAGAAAGTAAAACTCGCGATCAAGTTCCCTCGTTCTCACCGCTGTAAGCCGCGGGAAGCTCCGGCTACAGATGACGTCATTATTTTCGCGTGTCATGAAATTCCCTTCACGTGATGAAGACGCGCCCCCTGCGGGTGGGAAGAGGGCATCAGCTGACAAATGGCGTGTTCAAATTGATAGACTGCGTGCGTTTTTATCTTCTCGCCACGTGAAATTGTCGCGTTCACATCACACTCGGGTCGTTTTTGTTCGTGGCATACGAGCAGTCGGAGTAATTTTCAAGGCCATTTTTTCATCCAGCCTGTATACGGGGGTGTCTATGAATAGGTCTTCAAAAATGCAATTAGGGTCACTAAAACCATTTTTCGTCAAAATCGATTATTTGAAAGATAGACGCTTCCAAAGTGGAAAAATGAGTGCCACCCCCCTCCTTCTCTAACTTTTAAAAATAAGATAGTGACAAATATAAAAATATATATGATGTAGGTCTTAATGAAAACTTTCAACGAAAATTGGTTTGAGCGATATATCATTAGTAGTTTTTGAGAAATGATAAATTTTCAAAAAAACCCAACTACATACTACTTTGTCGTTCATACAAACGCTATGAAAAGCCAAGACATTCTAGTTTCTGGATAAAATGTTGCAGAGACACCTATACCTTTCGTTGGTACGGAACCCTCTTGTGCGAGTCCGACTCGCACTTGACCGGTTTTTATTATGGAATTTGACTGATACTAGTTTAATACTTGAAGTTAAGTTATTCATGTTTATTAATAAGGGTAATAAAGTTTAGGCAGGTCGAGCCGGGGCATAGACAGTTATTAAAATAAAACAACAAAGATCAAAACCGGTTAAGGTTTTCATTTTTAATATTCTATTAGTTCTCCCTTTGAACCTTTGTAATGCAAATCCGGGAAATACCACATCGAACGTAATGCTGGTCAAAGAGAAAAAAACGTTTTCAAACGCTCAAATTGAATTTAATAAATATTTATGGAATACTTATTTCTATTTATACGGACTCTTATTATAGAGAATAAATGAAAGATTATTAGTACTATAGCTGTGCTACGCGGTTCCACTCGCATTATTAAAAGAAATTTAGGGATCAAAAGTAGAAAATAAATAATACTTTACCACCTATCGAATACTCGCAGAAAGTTTCACAAAAATAGTTAGTAATAAAACACTGATTATATTATTTTTCTGATTAGCCTAAGCTTAAAGCTTTAAGCTTAAGTTCTCTCCGAATTTTGGCTACGGTGACCCGTCCATGTATAGAGATACAGACGTGCCATCTGCGGAGGACATATTATAGTGCACAAATGTGCGCGCAGACACAAGTGCACTCTCTATTCCCTTGTTCTCCTATTCCGATGGGACGGCAATTTGACTCGACTGTGGAGAAAGAAAACTCAGGACCGACGGCTTAAGGTATTCGCACATTATAACGACTCAACGCCGACTCCACTCCAACTCAACTCGACGTATGGCATTCAAATGTAAGCTTCATGTTGTTTCTTAAGAGTGAATTAGTTTACTTTGTAAGTTTTTTTTTCCTATGGTAAAGGGGGGCAAACGAGCAGTCGGAGCCATAAGCCGGAGTTGTTAATAGGTGGACCACGCCTCGACAACGCGTGGACTAAAAAAAAATGACCAAGAACCACTAGTAACACATCCAATAACGCAGTCTACGGACCCCTGAAGGCTGAAGCTACCCTGTCGCCGCGTCTCCCGCTACCCCGTCGCCACCGCGTCTCCCGCTACCCCGTCGCGACTGAGCACTTCACACGCATTACGCCGCAGACGCGCCGCACTCCCGTTTGATCTTGTCGCGTCACGTCTAAGTGATCTCTCATACTCTCGTAATGATCTTCAAGACTAACGCACTGATCATTTGTGAGCTTTTAAACGAGACTTCAAAAGCTTGGAATGAAAGCTTTGGGGAAGATTATATAACTGTTTCAGATACAGTTAATGCCATTTTTTAAGGTATACTTTTTTATGCAAGAGGTGCTAGACGTGCTCAACCCCTTTCTGTGGGATGTCTGTGGGCGTTGGTGTTCACTTTACATCAGGTGACCTAACTGCTCGTTTGCCTCCTATGCTATAAAAAAAGGTAAGAAAAAAAAGAGAAAAAAAGGTGCTATGTTGCAGGCAATTGGGAAAATTAATCAAAAATCTGCAATCAATTCCGTATTTTTATTGTATTCCGTATATTCGTTGGTTTCTGTTTACCCTAAAATATTATAAATAAAGACACAATATAAGAAAATTATTGGCTAAATATATACATATATATTAGTCATATGAATAGATAAAATATCTCATACCATACCATCCAACTATGGAAACGAAGTAAAATAAACAAAATAATATTTATACAGGGTTACTTTTTGATCATCGGCCAAATTTTAAAATAAGGAAGTAAACATCATTCCAACGCTGTGTTTTAAATTTATCGTCTAATTGTAAAGTTTTGTCAAATAAAAAGCAATTTGAAATGGTCCTTAAAAATACATCGAACGTTGTTCTCGCACGAAATGTATCGACTTCAAAGTCAGTGACGCCGGCCGATCGTGAGTTGCGAGTGTAATACACGTGGTGACCAAGAAATATGTTTTACAACATGGGACAAAGTAATTGTATCTAATTATTTTTTTATTATTTTTTATTTCATAAATAGAATGAAATGACCGGTGATCAAAAAGTAACCCTGTATAGCCTGAAATGAAATATGAATATACCCTGAAAGGTAACTCTGCCACTCGTTCCTACTATTACTGTAATGCGGCTAGGCAGAATAAACCTACACTAGTCAGTCTTGTGTTAGAAGTTAATGCGAGATGAACAAGTTTGTGATTTCTTTCCTTATCTGCACTACATTTCTCGCTGAATCTGATTCTAGGCCACCTAAGTGATCCTATCCACCAACACTAGGCCAACAATGTGATTCTCTACGGAAAGGTTTTAGGCTCCCTAAAATTCAAAAACATTTTGATCGCAAGAACATGATCTGCTAACCACTGCAGCAAGTAAAATATTCACTCAAATTGTTGAGCACCTAAAGCTCACAATGGCTGGGCGAAATTTGATTCGCCTTAAAGCTTATAACAGCTTCCGAAAGCTCCCAGCACGTTGTTTATTCAGCGAGCTTATTCCGGACGTGGTCACCGCTAACAGGACACGTCCGGCGCCTGTCAGTTGTCGACTCAATCAAGGGACCACACGATGAGATCAGCCCGGACAAGTCCGGATTTAATACGTAAAATATAATCTGGCTATTAAATCTTTCGATTATAGCCAGGGGTATTGACTTTTAGTTGTAATATATAACGCTTTCAATGCCCATGTATTTATTTGGATAAGAAACACTTATCATTGGAAAATTCGGTATTATTTGTAAGTATAGTATTTTCCGAAAGATATTAAATTTGAATTTGTGATAACTGACAAATTTGATACCAATACGTTATTGGCTATTTTATTTGAAATCACATATCATTACATAGTATACAACAAAGTAGCTTTCCGCCGTCTGTGTGTCTGTATGCTTAGATTTTTAAAATTACGCAACAGATTTCTTATAATAGATAGAGTGATTCAAGAGGAAGGTTTAAATGATAACTCCACTTTTGCAGTCCGAAATCCAGGCGGGCAAAGCTGCGGGCGGAAGCTGATTTTGTAATAAATAAATAGTTCTAAAGCCTACCTTGTAAACTTCTGTAGCTCCTCAGTTTAATTGAAGGTTCTGGTTATATATTATTATCATTATTACAAGAAGACTGTTGGTTACCTGGAAGTAAAATAAAAATAACATGAATATAATATATTTACAAAGTATGAAAACTTATATTCATATACATAAATAATACATACATAATATCATAAGTACTTTTTACAAAACATATAATTCTAGGAAGTGACATTTCTATTGTTACATTGCAGCCAATTTTAAAAATATGTTCGAAGTAAAGGTGAGCTATTATAAATATATTCCTTCGTGAAGTGATGGGGCTGGTGTCTGGTGTCTGGTGTCAATTTTCGTGCTGTGTGTTTACAATTACCTACGTCTCTGGAAAGGGGTCCTTTGAAGGGAGGGAAAGAAGGACAAGTTGGTAAACACATTTCTATTTCATATATTCGTTCATTCCTAACCAAGATTAAGTACAAGCATGAAGTTATAAGTATACTAGACGAGCAGTCAAAAATAAAAATCGTGCAACCGTAATAAAATGTAGCCTTGTTACTTATTCTTAGCTTTCTAATAATAAAAGAATTACTAAAATCGGTCCAATTTGTATTTGATTTGATTGAAAAAGTATTTATTATTATAGTCAGTATAAGTATGACAAATATTTAGACTGCGTATTAAAGTCAGTCAAATCGCCTGTAATTTTATTCGTTTCCGTATAATTTTACACGAGTTAAGCCGTTGCTATTACAAAAAAATAGGCGCTTAATAATTTCATAACATTCCTCGGCCGACCGCAATCCCGCTCAAGCACAAAAAGCCCTCGTAAAACAATTAAATATACACAAAGCTTTATTTGCTACGGAGCTTTTGTGATACCACTTAAATAAGCTCGCTAATGGTGAGCTAGAGTAAATAATTTAGGAACAAAAAGTCAACAGGAAGGACATGAGCTCGGGACAGTTTTCGGGGATCCACTCGTGTCGTGGCTCCCGAGGATCCAGGGTTTATCCGTGCTCCGTCTGTCGTGTGGTGCATGTGACGAAATATTCGTTATTAGCGTATTTTATTTTCATGCTAGTTGCGCTCCGCGGTTGCACCCGCGTAAGTTTTAATCTCGTGGAAATATCGAGATGAAAAATAGATATTGGATGATTCTCAGACTTATCCTCACAAAAAATTTCATGAGAATCTGTCGAGCCGAAGCGGAGAAATAATTAACATTGTGACATGGGAAAATATATAAGATTAGTGGCCGTTAAATCTCCCGGTACCGACCACGTGTTCGCTGCGTGTTTTTGAAGCGTCAATGAACGTCCGCGGTAACCGAAAGGTTAATATAAGTAAAACAATGTGGAACTTGAGTTGTGTTATTTGTGAAGTGAAAACATTTTCAGAAGTACAGGACAGGAATATTATAATTAACTCTTCTGGCACAGCGGCCCGAAGTGAGTCTCGGCTTCCAAAACCAGAGTTCTCCACCACGCCCGATCTTGCGCAATTTCCCGCCAATTGTTGGCTTGGATCTCACGCGAGTCTGCTTCCACCAAGTCACTACGTTACCTGGGGCGAGCCACTGGTCTATGCCCGTTAGTGGACCCAGATGCGCTCTCTTAACATTTATTTTTAATAGCTACGAGTTTTTTATTTCGATGGCTACATAACACAGGTCGGTAAAGTTACGTAGCTCGTAGCAGCTACGCGGCTCTACGAGTGTGTGCTACTAATTATTATAGGTAATAGCTTGATAGTATTGATCTTTTACATTTATCGGCAGTCAATAAATATACTTCAAAAATATCAATCAGGAATATTCATTCCCAACAATACCTTATTCTTCTACATATATAAAACTCATCTATGAAAGCAGAGCACCAACCGCTGGACAGATCGGGCTGAAATTTGGCAGGTGGATGTTATGACGTAGGCATCCCCTAAGAAAGGATTTTTAGAAATTCAACATCTAAGGGGGTGAATTTGTGTTGTTGTTTATATGGATTTCTAAGAAATTAAACGCGGCTGAAACCGCGGGGCACAGCTATATAAAAGTCTTGCGTGTTTGTAATCTGCGGAATCATATATAAGTTTTTGCACTGATGTGTTACTTTGTCAAACTTAAAATATTGGCTACATTTTTTTTAATATATCTTTCATTTTGTTTTCTTTGTATTGTATAAAGTTAATTTTAAGATAAAGAAAATTAAAGGATAAAGTTCCACCTTTTCCATGTGAGGGGCTCCAGTATAGGAGCGGTAATCATCCTCTTAAAAACCTGGTACTTCTTGTTCTTTTTTTTCTTTTGCTTTTTATAGCATCGCTGCC
>LUGF01016749.1:76120-92218 GCA_001625245.1 Calycopis cecrops | reverse complement strand
AATGGGATACATTTTATCCTGGAAAAATACGTAGAAAAAAATAAATCCATCCACGCGAAGACCGACATCCGCGCAGACGGAGTCGCGGGCGGAAGCTAGTATTAATAATATGCATACTTATATGTTCAAACATTTCCTCCGGTACATTTAAAGTTGTCCGTTGCACTCAGTGAAGCCTCAAGTTTAGAGTTGAACAAATTCACACTGCCAGCCCCTCGTTAGGGGTTGGTTCTGGAACTTCAGCATCAAATCTAGAGGTAGTGCCATGCTGCATGACAGACGAACTGGGCCTGTACGGGCATTTCTCGCTCGCAAGTGAATACAACGCTGTCACGGTTTATGCGCTTTGTGAGCTTCCGATGGCCCTTTGGAAGGGCAACGCATCTGCGTAACAATTATGTGGATGTTTATGGACGGAGGTAGTCATCAAAAGTCTCCGACTGCTCGTTTTCCCCGTTACGCTAACCCGTGTCTATTTTCAAAAATAAAATAAAGTTATGGATTAATCAAATTAATCTGAAAATATACAGACATTTAAAGGTAACCCTCAAAAGGATACGGAGCTAATCGTGTTAAATAGGCCCCCAGACCGCGGCGGGTTAAAAATAAATCCCGAAAAAAACGAGGCCAGATCGCGTTGAGGGTTAATTTATGGCCTCCTAAGTGCATGTAGCGGACCGCGCGGTCACGTGCGGCCTAACCCACTTACGGGGTGATATTTACCCCCTCACTTAACCCTCCAGTGATAACGGGTAAGGAGTACTTAAATATGGCTCCTTAGAACTGAGACGCAAGTTATACTCCTTATACTTTTAAACGAGCTGCCAAATCAACTGATAGTAAGTGACTAAAAGCCTATGAACATCCTATATATACATAACATCCTGTATATTATATAGGAAACTAGCGTTAGAAGTAGAACTATGCTCGTACTACTGATTCAGAATTTAACAATGTATTCCCACATCTCTTTGGGACTTACTTAAGGGCAGTTTAAAAAACATCGAGAAAATTAAGAATGTAATTTTTATTACTGTTTTTGGGTGTTGGAATTGCCCATTTCGCAAGTCTGTATCTAGATTGTTACTACACTTTATATTGTTATTGTTAATAACTCAAAAACTTTTATCGGACCGGACTGGAATGGACCCATTTTGGAATAGATAATTATGTAACTTTGTCTATTTATTTCGATTAATGTCCGCGATATTTGCAAGCTCGGATTAGAAACATATTCTAAATAAAACTGCATTTTCATCTAAGAATATAAAATGTAACAGATTTTTTGAGCATAATCTAGGACAGTTATTATAAATTTTGGAGCACAAAAATATAGAATCAATATTATTGACAATCTTATACAAGAAAACTTGATCTCTTTGGAGGCGTCGACTATAGAAAGATAGCAAGGTAATTTCAGAGAAACCTATTTTCTATATGTAGCACCTTCACGCATAAGCTAATAAGCGTATTTATTAGTTTTTTCGTGCGTTCATAAAATTTAGCACAAATAATATGGATTACAATTTTAACTAACACCTAGAATACCTTTCCTGAAAATGAATACCAGTCCCTTTGAATGGATTTTAGGCTATATTGTCAGCTGCTAAGATAAGCTAGCAGGTTACATACACGTGTATATAATCAAAGCTAGCAGGTATCATAATTCAACCTCGTCCTGTCACACTGATGTCTATGGTTACCCAACCATAAAGTAGAGAACAAAACACTTGTTTTAGTGTCAAATTCGGAGGACGTTTGACAGTTAAAGAGATGCACGGACCGAGTCGAATCTGATACCGCCCCAGTTTCGTGCTTTGTGTCGCGGGAACTGGGCCGACTCCCCCTCTCAGGGGGGAGGGTGCTAACAAGTTACCTGGCGCTATTTCGGTAGCAGAGGATAATTTTGAAACACCAAGGTTTATTGTTTGGATGTTTTTTTTTTGGGTTGTGGCTGTCTTGGGCTGGTATTCTGGTATTTTTTTCGCTAAAGATCGGGGTGAAGTGATGTTTAGTGGTGGAAGTGGCGTAGGGGAAAAGAAGGGAAACATATCTGCATTTGCAGGTGCGTTGCTCTTCTTTTTCTCCTACCACCATTGTACACTTGTACATGCATGAATGATGCAACAGGCACTCTGAATCGCTATCAGGATTCTACCTCTCTTTTAAATATTTTTGATTTCATTCATAGTGTAAAAAACCGTCCAAGTGCGAGTTGGACTCGCGCACGAGGGGTTCCGCACCATCATTACCATCATAAATCATCATCATACCAAAAAATTAAAAATAAAAAGGAAAAACATTTTTATTGTATGGGATGTATATTACCCTCCTAAATATTTTATTTTTTTATATTTTTAGTATTTGTTGTTATTGAGGCAACGGAAATAATAAGTTATTAGTGTGTAATCACAGTTTATGAGATACAGCGTGGTGACACACAGACGGGCAGCGGAGTAATAGTAATAGGGTTCCGTTTTTACCCTTTAGATACGGTTTTTATAGTTGCAAAAAATGTCTTGTCCAGATAACTATGTTAAATGAATAACTTTTGTGACCATTATTTATAACTTTCTTATCTTCTCTTTATTTTTTTGTCTGTTTGTTTGTTACCTGTAGCGCTAACTTGTAATTTAAATGCTGTGTACATTTGTAATTGGACGTCAGATTTGAGATTGTAAGTGTCAATATTCTATATATTGTGTAATGTTTAATCTGTTGTCTGTTGATGTACTTTTTAAATAAAATAAAAAAATACGGAGCCCTAAAAACAGGAATCTAAGGACACAACTCATTTCACTCAAAATATAGTAAGTACTAGTGCACAGTTTTGACGGTGAAAACTCCAGGAAGCAAAAATAATATAAGAGTGAACAAACTATATTTACATAGCATTTTGCTACACTACGTAATACATTCCAGCAGCGGTTGGCAATCCGAATCTCTTATAAATATTTTTTGGGGAGAAGAGGCCACACTGAAAAAAAAGGTAAATTGAGCTTCTAGAGTGAATATCACAAGTGCTGCCTAGGTTTAGTTTATTTTGCCGCCTTGCCTGCCAAATGGTTGGCGACCGCTGAATTAAAAGATAGTTTTAAGTTGAACTGATAGACCTCTGGTGTTACGGATGTCTGTGGGCGTTGGTGATCACTTTACATCAGGTGACCTAATTGCTCGTTTACCTCGTATGCTATAAAAAAAAGAACTTCTATCCGCAAACCCTATTACCTGACTATTTCGTTTCTGTATTATTATAACTGTACTGTAAAATATAATAAAAAGAGAAACATGTAATTCGAGTAACTAGATTATACCCTAATAATGTGTCTAGTATCACTCGCGTTATCAAGACGAATCTACCGACACCTTATACGCTAAAATCCGTCAAGCCTTTCAGGCTATGGCAAAAAACATAAATCTACATACATACTTACATACGTACATACAATATTGATAAAAGCGCGAGCTACTAAATGAAACGACATATTCTATAAGTGCCTACAGTTATTCCGAAACTAATAAAAAAAATTCACGACAAGTATACGAAAATACTTTTTCCAAACAAATTAAATAGCGAAAAAATTTAAACATACTTTGTACCGGCGGGTACAGTGGGCGGCAACCTCGCGTGGGGTGAATGACCATTGTCAGCCGGCCTCGCGATCAGTTGACGATTCAGCGTGTACGAAGTGAGAAAAAACTTTAAAAAAATCTTGTGGCTAAACCATTGCTCTGATTGATTTGATTTTAATTGTGTACCCTGGAAATGATACACTAAATAGGGCAGTAACTGAAAATCAGTGGATCTAGCATATGCTGGATCATATGCACTGAGTTACTTACCCATTTGCGTCGCTACAGCACATACACAATATGAATACGCATTGTGTTGAGACATTTTTTTATGTATTATCAATTTCTCTTTAAATTTTTTGTTTTTTAATTGTGCTGTAAGGTTGCAAATAAAGTTTTATCTATCTATCTATCTAAATATGTTTCATTTGATGCCTCTAGCTTTTATAAACCTTGTATATATAATATGCTCTAAAACCTTTTCCCGTCTTGTGAGTCAATCGAGTAACTCAATTGACCTCAACATGTCAAAAGACTTAAGCCATTTCACATTTGCCATTTTATCTCTGTCTGACCTGTGTTAAGCTAATCCCGTCTGAGGGTCGAGCGTTCGAGTCCTGTCGAAGGCTTTGAGCTGACGTCACAACAAAAGGCTTTCCCGCTGCGGACGTGGCGAGAATAGCTTATTGTCTTCGCTAGCCGATACGCCTGACTTCGTCCGTCTAATGTATTAAGAGGCAAAGAGGATTTATCACAAGCACTGCGCCCGGCGGTTTTGCACGTAATTTTTCAATTGAAATATCGGGATGAATAATTTAGGCTTTTTTAGTATAAAGCTGCAAACGAGCAGTCAACATCATCATCATCATCATCATCATTTTCATAACAACCGACCCCCATAAACATCCGCATAGAGTTTATACAGATGCGTTGCCCTTGTTCCTCCCCCTTCCTCCATGGACCACCGTCTCTTACAGAATGTAATAACATTCGAATATGTATAGTTTTACATTGTGAATGAATAATTCATATTTTAATAAAAAAAAGTTAAAGAAACGTTTAGGTTTAATTCAACGAGCGGTCGCACAACTTTTGAACATGCATTTAAGATTATGCAAAGCGTATTCACCTCTCGGCTCAACAGCACCCACAAACTTCCCGCCTTCATCTCCGGCTTCAATTCGTTTTAAACTTCCGAGTGATTTTTTTATTTGCATTTGATTATAAGTTGGCTTTTAAACGGCCGACAACTGGAGTCCCAAGTTTGTTCGAGTTTGGCTTTTCTTGTTAAGTCTTTGTTTTTGAGAATAAGTTATTCCACGAGACCTAACATATTTTTTATAGTATACGTGGACAATAAGTAATTGTAGCTATTTGGTTGTGGCGACGCTTATTAACATCCGCATATTCAGCTGCATTGCTCTCCTTTGCCCCATCACATCGAAGCCATGTTTTTGAGGCAGTGTCATGTGAGCGAGAGGTGGCTCCATCCAATATCAGAGGGAGACAAACATTTTTCGTAGACAAAAGAGCAGTTGGAGCATTCGGTGACTAGCAACTCTTACAAACATCCGCATATTCAAATACGTTGTCCTGCTTTACCATTATTAATTGCTATTTCATAAGCAGTATGTAACGTGACACCATAGCTGTCACATTACAGACGCTACAGAGTATAAACAAGTAAGTGGAGGTACCTCCGGGTCACGCCCAACTCGGCTACAATGTAGCAATGACACCTTTTACTGAAATTAGTTAGTCTATTTAAGGATACAACCCAAAGACACCTTAAACGTTAAAATAGAGTTAACTTGTAAGTAAAGTCGTCGTATTCTCGAGAGCATGTCGCATTACGTCCAAGCGGCCCGTGTTGTGACAATCAACTGCACAAAGCGCGACATTAAAAGGCCACCGTCTCGCTCAAAGACAATCAGCTCGCTGTTTACACGGCGATAAGTGTTCGTAGCACATTCTCCTAATTCTCGGGAACAAAGGCGGAGGGGACGGCTTTAATGAAGGGGGCAGAAGGGGGCGATGGGCCCCGGGAGGACCCGCAATGTGGGCCCTGTGGGACACTCGTCTAAGAATCTGCGGCTTTCAAATTGAATGAGAAAACTTGTGTTTAATTAAAAACTAGGCTTACATTTAGATGCAACCGTGTGTTGATCAGTGATGGCGGAAGAGTTTGGTTTCCAGAGTTTGGTTCGATTCCTTTATCGGAAGGAAAGCGGCTTCGTGCACCTAAAACGACTGCAAGAGTCTGTGATCGGGTCTCCCGGGACTACAACTGACAGGATACCCGGGACTCGCCTTCGACAGATCACTTGGACACATAGAGCGACCTCAAAGTGCCCAGTCTGAGACCCTGGCTGCAGCAACAGCTGTGTAGGACAGTGGTAGGAGCTGCTGGTTATAGCGCGTCCAAAGGACCACCCCCCATAGTCGCAGCAAGAAGCTTGGCTGGACAGGTTATTCCAAGCTAAGCAAAAACTAACCCAAATGAAAAGTCATAGTGGTGTATTAGGCACTTATTATTTGGTTTAGTTTTATTTATTTATTCTTTATGTACATGAAATTTATTACAAGAGTTACTTAATACTAATATAAGAGAAGTACACAGATGTGCTTATCTAAGGGAAGGGATCTCTTCCAGCCAACCAACACAATTTATATAGTAGTAGTGGTACTTTTGAAAGAAAGAAAGAAAGTTTTTTATTGATTACCTACTATAAAATGGACAGTTTCACATAACATAATATAGGGATATATCATTATACACAACATTAATTTGGTGTCATAAATACAGGTAACCACTCAGCACTTGTCATATCATTATGACAAGTACATCATGATATGTCTCCCCAAGTGACTCCTTAAAAATCTTTTCAGTCACTTGGGGAGAAAAAAATCCCTTGATTTAAAGAGAAACCCCAAGAAAATCTGTATGTATGGCATCAATAGAATTTATCAAACATGTGAACTTCGCGATACATTGGACCAGCACATGAAGTTAAAGTTATGCCGTCGCGTTTCGGCCGGTTGGAGCCCGGCGAGGGGACAAACTTGATGGAATTTTAATACAAATCTCGGCATCCGTAAGTTTCACAAGACGTTAAATGAATCCGAGTCCAGTTCTCGGTCCACCGCCGCAGACCCTGGAGCCCGGAGTCGCCGGCGGGTGTTGGCGGGAATTTGATCATTTCAATGGAAACTCGAAATATTTGGGGTTGAAACAGGATTAAGGGCTTGGTCTCGAGCTGGGAGAATTTGATGCTGTGTTCTAATGGAATCAGATTTATCTCGAATAATGACAGTGTTTATTCATACACGTCATCATTTTTATCAACGATTTTTTTCGGGCCTATAGACACCTTTACAGAGGCGATACGTGGCCTTCCTTCCTCCTCCCTACATGGGCCACCGGCTACTCGCATACCGCATGAAACGCGACAGTACATGCCCAATTCAGCCACATGCATACAGCATGGCATTACCTCTTCCCAACTTTCTTTCTTTCCTATTTTTTTTAATTAAAGCCATATAAACTCAATTTCCACTATCTTTCTTTTCTTTTTTTCTTATTTTTTTCCTTTTTTTCACAAAAAGCAATATACTTTATTCAAGTTTCAAATTCAAATTCATTTATTTCTCGACCAACTTGGATCATTACAATTTACAATATTATAAAACACATTAATAAATCAATACAACACCAAACAATATTACACACAACAAAAATACACATAAATATATATACACATAATACTGTCGACTGTTTTAATTTTTTTGTTTCCTTGTTATTTTTTTTTCATTTTTCCATAAATTCGCCTACAGCCATAACTTACAAAACAATACTAAACTATCCCGTATCGAAGCGGGCGACGGTTCCCTCGAGCACCCCACAAAGGAATCCAATTTACGCCCCATCTCATGTTCTGCCATCATTATTAGATCGACACGCCATCGACACGCCACCGGAAGCCCTCACCGACAGCGCCAATGTGATTGTCGAGACAATCGAATAGATGTATAGAGTTTTTACGAGATTTTACCCACTATTTTCTCGTAGATCGTATTTACACGTTTTATTAACTTTTTGCGGCTTTTTATTGTGTAAAGGGAGGACCGAGTTGGGAGTTTGTGGCCACCTGCCCCATTCTCCTAAAGACCACCGGCTACTCACATCTTGCACAAAGCGCGACAGCATAGCTGTACTTTAGGTCGACACCACGCGAGGTACCTCCAATTGACAATGCACACTGCCTCTTAACGTGATGATGATTAATGTGAT
The DNA here is from genome assembly GCA_001625245.1 of Calycopis cecrops. Lineage (NCBI taxonomy): Eukaryota > Metazoa > Arthropoda > Insecta > Lepidoptera > Lycaenidae > Calycopis > Calycopis cecrops. The sequence continues at coordinate 84,354 of LUGF01016749.1, read as the reverse complement.
GTTTAGTGTGTAATTATTGTTGATTGTAGCATTGCATTGTATACGGGTCAGCGCGATTGAGCAATTTATTCACTTAATGCATAAAGCATGCAGCTATGCACGGACAGTATTTAGTAGCACACACTAGTAGGGATTCCTTTTTTTTTTGCAGGGGAACGCACGCTACCCGGAAGCCTGGGTTGGCTCTGAAACCGGGTGCAGTGTCGGGCTCGGCATTTGGTACGCCTCCACCGACTAAACCCCTGCTGCTTCAGCCGCTATAAGTGGAGGATCCCGGATCTGCAGGCTACAGGACCCTCCAGCGACAGGCTGGCCTCGGCGAACAGGCCAGACTCTACCTCAACGGGAACTGCCCGGCATCCTTTGAACAGCAGGTTCCCCTCCCGGTTCGACACGAGCCACTACATTAGTAGCTACTACGAGTTAACGTAGCTCCAGTTTTTTTTTTTTCTCATAGTATAAGGGGCAAACGAGCAGTTGATAGATGACTACCGCCGCCCATATTCCCAGTTTCCTTATTCAAACATGTTTACCAACAATACCTGGATCAAACCCAGGACTGTACCGTGTTGAGATTACTACTGAACTAAAGGCACATAAGGTAAGTAATTTTAAAATTGCAATCATGGCGGGCATATTTCGTGCGAACATTGTTCGTGTTCGCGAATATTAAATAGCTGCTGCTACTCGGTCGCGTATTGGGAGGAACTTCGCGACGGAACATTTTTATGATATTAAAATTTTCTAGTGGGGCGTACCGAAACTTTTCAATAATTGCGAAATTTATGAAACCTTTTTTATGTCAAAATAGCCGTGCCCACGGTATCATCCCAGTCATATAAGCTTCACCCCCCTATTTCACCCCTTAGGGGTTGAATTTATAAAACTTTCTTCGTGCTCACTTATATCATGAAAGTACCAAATTGTACCCTAACCCCTGTACCAAATTGCAATTGTTTCGAAGTCCAGTAGATTCGGCGGTGCGTTAATAAATAAAAATAATATTGTTTTAATACTTTTTATTTTTATTTTATCATATTTTTCACAGTTATATATTCCCCTCTTTATTTTTAACTGTTTTTTTAGATGCAGTTACCATAATCACTGGGGCTAATATAGGTTTACGGTTAGTGGTTATGCAGATGCGGTGTTCTTGCTCACCGAGGGTCACCGGAAACTCACTTGCTGTCCCTTTCCGGTCCGACACAATTCCACTGCAAATAAACTTCATCTGGTGGAATGAATTCTAAAACTCAAAAAAAAGTCCTTCATCTTCGATCTGAATAATTCAATCGGATAATGAATGTTTTATTCATAATCGAATAATTCATTCGGTTTGATACGGATGCGGCCGGATGACTTTGTGGCGCAAACGGCAATTACAATTACAAATGCCGTGGGGGGAGGCGGTGGGTGGAGATGTCGCGAGTCAACAGCCCCATAATTACGCTGAAAGTGTTTAAAAACGCCAGTTATGGTTTCGAGCCCATGTAGATTTGTTTCCTTTTTTTTTCTTTTTTTTGACGCAGAGTAAAACCTTTACGCACCCTCCTGGGTGGCGTGCGTAAAGGTGGCTCCTAGGTACAGTGTCGGGCTCGGCCTTTGAATCCCACTTCCGACAAAACTCCCTGCGAGTCCCTTCTGCTGTTTTTGAATGGAGGGTCCCCGTTCTGCAGGCCACAGGATCCCTCCAGCGACAGGCTGGTCTCGGCGAAAAGGCCAGACTCCTCCTTAAGATGTAGATTTGTTATCTGCTAGAACCAGAGCTAAGGTAATTTTTAGCAAGCGGTCATAAGCCCCAAACACTATGCTTATAGGCGTTGAACTAAAAGGACCCTAAGCTAGGACCTATTAGGTAACTGCTCTCTAGGAGAGCGTTACCTAATAAGTTACCTAATACCTAATACCTACTCCTAATAGACACGCAAAAAAGCCGCAATAGCGTCGAGTTGCGGAAAAGGCCCAGGACACAAGTAACAAGTAAGTACTCCTAATAGAACTTATTAATTTTGTATGATTTGGACATGTTTTGCTAACAAATTATTTGTGTAAATAAATATTTTACATGGCATTAGTAATGTTTTGAGAAATTAATTAAATGTATATGAAAATGTATTTATTGTGCCTTGTTGGGGTTCGTTAATAAATAAATAAATGGCACATGATCGCTAAAAACAAAGCCATAAAAATAAATAAATATCATATGTAATGTAGCTTATATAGGCTTTTATTACAAGTCAGCAGGAGAAATGTATGTGTGTCGACTTAAGTTCCAGTTAACTTGCGTATAACGTCAAAAAATATATCGGTAACCACCGTTAAGGCTACTTCCAAATGACCAACCAATAAATAAAATATCCCCAAATCACAAACGACTCACACCGGCCAATCAAAAACACAAAACGCTCGCATTACGCCCCAATAAAGTGCATGCACGAAAGTTGTTCATAACAGAGCAAATCCGTGCCCTGGGGGACGGGTACCCCGTACCCCCCGGCAGATTTACATGTATGAATAACTTGTTACCCACATCGGATCCACGACTTTATCCCCCCCGAGAGAGCTGTAAAGGTTTTTATTTTATCGGTAATGAACTCTGCCGTTACATACGCCTCTCAGATTGCCGTCAATCATGCCAATCAGAAATCTTCATTTTTACACTCAGCATTTCTGTAAAAATTTACCTGTATTTTTTTTGCTTATGGTCCGTTTTCATGCTCAACGACATCTGCATAGAGTCAATACAGTTTTGCTGCCTTCTTTCCCCCTTCCGTCTCCATGGGCCACCGGCTACTTACACAGCTGTGTGTGCTATAGTGACAACTTTACCGCGAGACGAACCTAGCCGTAGCCGGTCACAATATTGTGTTGTGGCATTGCATGAGGTGTGTTATTAGCTAACCCTAAGGGGTGTGGGAAAGGATGGAAAGCACCGGTGTGGAAATTGTGAAGATATATATGGGTGTCGGTAGTGATTGAAGGCCTCCGACTTCTCGTCTGCGTGTCCTGTATTATAAAAATCATATAAATCCTTGATATAATTTGTGCACTAGAAAACCTCAGCGATTGTATATCAGAGATTCGTGTGTAACGCTATAATATGTAATGTATTGTTATAAATATTCGAACCAACTGAATGCTCGATGTAAAAGTACTAGGTTTGAGTACTTAATCCATCCCCAAAAAATCTAAATTCACAAATAACCTTTGGGTAACTAGTAAGAGGTAGTGCCGGAACGACCCGTGGAGGTACCTCTCGCTGACCGGCGTAAAGTGACAGCTGTGCTGTCGCGTTTCATGCGGCGTGTGAGTAGCCGGTGGCCCATGTAGGAAGGAGAAAGGAGGGCAACGCATCTGTATTGCTTCTATGCGGGTGTCTATGGGCGTCGGTAGTCATGAAAAAAACTAGACTTGCCTTAAAAACTACTAAAATCGTTAGGAGCCTTAACGTTAGATTACTTTAAACGTAGTATCTTAATGAGTAAACTCCAACAAACATCACGAAGATTGCGTGTAACACGAGCAAACACAACTCCGTCCGACACCGCCGCCGCATCTGCACTATCTAACATTGTTCGTTATTATTTCAAACTTTGTCCGTACATCTTCATTCACTTCCAGCTAGGGTGGCCATGTCGCATAGCCTAAGTCGGACAGACAGCCTGTATGTCTTGATCAATTTGATGAAACAATCTAATATATAAAATTCACGTGTCACGGCGTTGATTGAGCTCCTCCGAAACGGCTGGACTGATTCTCTTTAATGTGTGCATCGATTAGGTCTGAGAATCGGCCAACATTATCATTTTCATCAAAGTTACGCGGTTGAAACCGCGGGGCGCAGCTAATTATTACATATTATTAGCATAATATGGTTTTTACCCAAAGATCATGAAATGATGGCTGCACATACAAACCGATTAGATATCATTTACCGATTAGAATTAGGATTTTGACGAGCTCCAAAGAAAAATTAAAGATAAACAAAAAAAACATAGTAAAAACTTATCGACAAATCGATTTTAATTGAACTAAGGTAACATTGAACTTTCACTTAAAAAGGATTCATAGTTCAAAGTTCTGTATAATAAACTTGAAAGATTTAGTCTTCACAATAAAATTATTTTATTCAGTCATAAACATAATCAAATCAAACACCAAATGTAAAACCTCAAAGCTGAAAGATAAAATCAGCACTTTTCGCGTTAATTGGTATAACTAAATAATTAATAAACTTCGGTCATCAGGACCTCGGGGTACCTGCCACCTTAGGCCACCCGTACCCGTGATTTCTGTAAAGATTCTGAAATGTCGGGACTTTACAAAAATATCCGTTAAAATAGTTTTATTACAATGTGTTATTACAATAGTTTTGTTACATTCGCGTAAACTTCAATTCAAATAAAAAAAATCATTTATTTATTTGTTCAAGCGATCCAAAGGTCTGTCCGACTTTATCCGACCGCCTGGCCGCACTAGTCCCGCCAGCCGCGGACGGACCGGGATCAGGCGAACTTGTTCTTATCGGTCCCTGTCCGACTCGGGATCCCGATTGAGACATCACTTCTGTTATTGGATTGAAATTCTACGAGTCCGAGATTAGGTTACCGCGGTAGTTTCGTGCGTCTGATATATTTTCTATTCGGAAAGTTACTTTTTATATTTAAGTTTTTGCCTAAATATAATATGGAAGGCAAGGCGGCGGCGGTGGATCACCTAATCCGCCGTCTCTCTTGGAATGCGCAGTATAGGTATTATTATAAGTTATTTTGACAATAGTTGGATGTTAATAAAGCCTATCTCTATTTATTTTTTATATTATTTTTTTATATTTTATAGCATAGGAGGCAAACGAGCAGTTGGATCACCTGATGTAAAGTTATCACCAACGCCCACAGACATCCGCAACACCAGAGAGATGCGTTGCCGACCTTTGAGGAAAGAATAAGCTTGAAGATCCCTAGGTCGTATCGGTCCGTAAATACCGAGGGGGGCAGCTGATTCCAAATTGAAATGGTATCTCTATATTGTGCATTATCAATCATCAAAAACATCTAAAGACCAAAAAATGGGTTTTCAAAAGCTTCAGTAAAAACTGTTATTTATTTTTCCTTCCTTCCTTTTTTCCTCCTCAATTACCATTAGAACAATATGCTAATACCCAGTAATTTCAGTCTATATTATTATATCGGTACAAGATATGAACATAGTTTGGTTGTTACAGCGTAATAATGTAAGGTTTGAATTTGAATATCGGATAATTTTTCGTGGTATTTTTAACGGTTTTAATGACCACAGACGACCATAAATATCCGCATATTCCTATGCAGGTTTGTATCTCGACTCTTGGCCAATGGGCCAATTTCCAAAGCGCAACGCGACAACACAAATGTCACTTCACGGCTGCATTATACACATGTGAGTTACCTCCCCGGTCGTGTCGTGTACCGCGTCTGTGGGTGACAAACCTACATACGAATTTTCACGTTTTCCAGATATGATTCAGTTATGAAACAACTAGCAGTGCCCCACGGTTTCACCCGCGTTTAATTTCTAAGAAATCCATATAAACTTCAACACCCTATTTCACCCCCTTAGGGGTTGAATTTCTAAAAATCCTTTCTTAGCGGATGCCTACGTCATAACATCTACCTGGATGCCAAATTTCTGCTTGATCCGTCCAGTGGTTTGGGCTGTGCGTTGATAGCTGGCTATGTCATGTTTGAGTTTTTTTTTTTTTTTATGATATAGGAGGGCAAACGAGCAGCCGGAGCCATATTCATGACTACCGACGCCCACAAACATCCGCATAGAGGCTATACAGATGCGCTGCCCTCCTTTCTCCTCCCACCTCCATGGGCCACCGGCTACTTACACACCGCACGAAACGCGACAGCACAGCTGTCACTTTACGCCAGTCTCGTGTAAGCGAGAGGTACCTCCCCGGTCGTGCTGGCCCAATTCGACTGCATGCAAGCATGCGGTGTGGCACTACCTCTTACCAAAGTGAGTTTTATATATATAGATATTTTGATTGTATTAGAGATGATAATTACATGATACCGGCGTAAAATTTAGAGCTGTGCTGTACCGTTTCGTAGGGTGTGGAAGTCTGCATCCGAGGTGGTGGAAGATTGGTGGTAGCTCCACTGTAACCATCTACTCGGTGATGGCGTGAAGATGATCGTCATGTGGTTTATGGCGGGTGCGAGTCCCGCATAACCGTCCAGGTAAATCCGGTGACTGGTGGTATGCATAATGCATTTTCCACGTGTAAAAAAAAAAGAGGGTGTGTAAGTATCCGGTGGCCCATTGAGAAGGGAGGAGGAAGAAGGCCAACGCATCTGTATATCCTCAAGTAGGTAGACATGAAAATAGCTGAGATGTTCGTTTGATCTATCATAACATCTAATATATAAAATTCTCGTGTCACAGTTTTCGTTGCCATACTCCTCCGAAACGGCTTGACCGATTCTCATGAAATTTTGTGAGCATATTGAGTAGGTCTGAGAATCGGCCAACATCTATTTTTCATCCCGATATTCCCACGGGATCGAAAGTTACGCGGGTGAAACCGCGGGGCGCAGCTAGTATAATATATAAAACTCAAACGTGACATAGCCATCTATCAACGCACAGCCCAAACCACTAGACGGATCAAGCTGAAATTTGGCATCCAGGTAGATGTTACGACGTAGGCATCCGCTAAGAAAGGATTTTTAGAAATTCAACCCCTAAGGGGGTGAAATAGGGTGTTGAAGTTTATATGGATTTCTTAGAAATTAAACGCGGGTGAAACCGCGGGGCACAGCTAGTCATAACATAAAAAAACCATCACAATAACAAATGGAATGGTCTTTGTCAACGTCCAAATTAAACCGTTTCCTAAACCCACAAGCACAAACATGTTTTTTAAACGCAAGACATGCTACGGAACTACGCAGCTCCCCATCGCATAAATCAGTCAGGCGGATCGGCGGCGCAGCCATATATCATCGGGGCGGCAACGACGGGAATGGGTCTGTCAGTCTGTCTGTGCTGACAGTATCTGCGCTCGGTTCGGAAAGTCTAGACCACAGGTTCCCAAACTTTTTCGTCTAACGCCCACTTTGAAAATCAGTTATTTCGTATCGCCCCCTTATTAGTTATTACACCTTGATATTCAAAGACAATAATGTCGTTTCTGGCCCCTTACCGCCTGCCTCTGAGCATCTAGTGCCCACAAGGAGGCGTTATCGCTCACTTTGGGAAAGACTGGTCTAGACCCAGTACAGATATAGGCTAGATTTCTAAACCAAGCACGTATATTATTTTAAAGCGTAGTTCTATTATAATCAAAGTTTCTTTCAAATTTTCAAATCCGTCGGGTAAAGTATAATTAGGTACTGAATTTACAGTAGGAATGAGCGATTTTCCCGTAGTAAAAAGTGTCCTAGATGTTGACCAGACTTAGTATATACCACAAAAAGTTTCATTCGAATCCGTCCAGTAGTTTCGAAGATTAGCCTGGACAAACAGACAAACAAACAGAAAAAAATCTTTAAAAATCATTAAAAAGTGTTCTAATACTATTTTAACCCCCTCCCCTCCCAGATAATTTTTCGTAAATATATTTTCAATGTACAAGAATTTTGAATATTCAATGTACAGACACACGGATTTTACTGTTTTATTATGTGTATAGATGGAAGGATTCATTAAGAGTGCCATACTGCACTGCCGAGAAATTGAGCGACACCGCCGAGGTCGCTCGCATGATACCGCTCTTGAAAGTTTTGCCACTGCGTTTCGATTTGTGAGTTTCCAATGGCCCATTGGGGTAGAAGGGAAGGTAAGTCCGCACAACAATTATGAGATCGGGCGTTCGGAGTCCTCAAAACTAACTGACTGCTCGTTCGGCACATTACACGACAAAAAAGTTGCACAGCCATAACTTCAAGCCGTGCGCATGCGCTGGTCCTATTTTTATGGCATAAGGGGGCAAACGAGCAGTCGGAACCCTTTCATATGGCTTTCGACGCCCAATGACATCCGCAAGGATATTATACAGATACGTTGCCCTCTTTCCTACCTACGTAGGCTACTAACAATAATATACCTATATTCATGCCGGTCGTTAAAAAATTATGATAGCTTCTCCAGCTACGAAACACTATCACTATTCGAGATAATTCTAATTCCATTAGAACACAGCATCAAATTGTCCCCGCTCGAGACCAACCCCTTAATCCTGT
>LUGF01016749.1:44160-58658 GCA_001625245.1 Calycopis cecrops | reverse complement strand
CACACTGGCAACCGCGTAACCGCGCGGATCAAGAATATCAATTTTAAAAAGTTTTAGGTATCAACGGATTTCATAGAGCCCAATGTAACTTGAGATCCGCCTCACCGCCAACCGCGTGCCGTGTGTGATCCGCCTAACTGAACCCAGAAAGCTTAATCTAGGAACTAACAGGAATGTTTTGATGTTTTGTGCTAAATATGAATTCGCAAGTTACAAAATTTACTCATGTATTAAGGTAAGTAGTTGTCTAAGTATTTACTTAGACAACCTACATATTTACTACCTACTAACTAGTAGGGACTCTTAGGTTGCCTCCTAGCCTACTAATAAGCATGTTTTATGATAGATTGTAAGGTACCGGATTCAAGTACCGTCGGACCAAAAATTTGTGGGATCTTTATGTGTTCCGTGCCCTTATTATTATATTTTATGTGTTAAGTCGTCGGTCCTGCCCCTTCCTTGATTTCTATCCGATCTTATTAATCTGTGTCTGTGTACACACGCCTAATGATCTTCATCGGCAGCCTATTGCAGTCCAGTGCTGGACGGCCTCTCCCACGCACGCCGCTGGCCTCGATTTTTGGCTAACCTTTCCCACCCTGCCCACTACCTTATAATATATAGTATATGTGGTAAGAGGTAGCGCCACACTGCATGCTTGCATTCAGTCGAATTGGGCCGGCACGAACGGGGAGGTACCTCTCCCTTACCGGTGACCAGTGTGCTGTGTGACAAGTGACAGCTGTGCTGTCGCGTTTCGTGCGGTGTGTAAGTAGCAGGCGGTCCATGGAGGTGGGAGAGGAGAAAGGAGGGCAGCGCATCTGTGTAACCTCTATGCCGATGTTTGTGGTCGGCAGTCATGAAAATGGTTGCTGCTCGTTTGCGCCCCTCCTATACCATAAAAAAATGTGCCGCATGATTCGGCATGAAGTAGAATAAAAACGCATCGCAGCCGAAATTCGTCTACATTTTACCCCTAAGTTGAAGAATGCCATCTTAACAGTAATAACTAAACGACCCGGCGCAGGAGAGCCCGATTTAATTATACGTGCTTTTAGCGGTACAAAAGACTCCTTAGTGGGTTAATTGAAGGTCTTTCTGATCAAAGCTCCACAAATTGGGGGGGGGGGCGCCCCCCTCCTGGAACCGTGTTTTATTTATAGTTAATTATTTAACAAGAGCACGGCTTTAGAATTCTCAATTGAGTCAAGGCTTACGGGTGTTTAAGAGATAAGACTGATTAAAAAGGTATTTGTTACTACTCATTTTCTCGCTTTGTCTGTGTGTTTTTAGGGTTCCGTACCCAAAGGGTAAAAACGGGACCCTATTACTAAGGCTCCGATGTCCGTCCGTCCGTCCGTCCGTCCGTCCGTCTGTCACCAGGCTGTATCTCATGAACTATGTATATATTGTTATATCAATAACTATCATAGTAGACAGTTGAAATTTTCACAGATGGTGTATTTCTGTTGCCGCTATAACAACAAATACTAAAAACTTAAATAATATGAATATTTAAGAGAGGCCCCATACAAAAAACGTGATTTTTTTGCTCCCATACAAAAGATAAGCTCCCGTTTTCGTAGATAATGGTACGGAACCCTTCGTGTGCGAGTTCGACTCGCACTTGGCCGGTTCTATTTATGGTAGTAGATTGCAAACGAGTAGTGGAGATAATTTCATGACATCCATATACATCCGCATATTCGCAGATGCCCTCCGTTCTCCATGAGCCACCGGCTACTTACACCCTGCCCACGCGACAGCACAGCTGTCACTTTACGCCGGTATAGTGTAAGCGAGAGGTACCTCCCCAATTCGGCTGCATGCAGCGTGGCACTACCTCTTACTATTTAACCTTACATACATAATTAGTAATTATCTTTTTTGTTACCCTGCTAATAAGTGATTATAAGTTAACTAACGGACCGCCGCAACTTCGTTTACGTGAATCCATTTTTCCACCGCAGTCGGTTAAAAAGTAGTCTCTATCCTTCCTCGCTAAATGGACTAACTAATGCAGAAAGAATTTTTCAAATCGGACCACTAGTTCCAGAGATTAGCGCGTTCAAATAAACAACAAACTCTTCAGCTTTATATTATTAGTATAGATAACGCCTTCACTCAAAACTACTAAACATATGTGGGTGGAATTATTTTATCCCAAAGTAAATATATCGACTTTTGGGGATATTTATTTACACGTGTAAAATCCCGGGACAGAGCTAGTGTAAATAACGAACAACAGAACAGGTAGACTAGCGTTGCTTATAGACATTGAATATATTTACAAAAAAGTAATTATGGGCGATGTTAAAATAGTTTTAGGACACTTTTCAATGTTATTAAATTTTTTGTTTGATTGTCAGTTTGTCTGTCTGTCTGTTTGTCCGGGCTAATCTCCGACATCTGTCATCTTGCTGGCGATTTCTGACGGCTGTGCTGTCGCATTTAGTGCGATAGTTTCCTGTGGCTCACTGTGTCGATCAAGTATTACATAAGTACTAAGCACTGGGCTGGGGAGGGGGGTGTTATGCTTTGCTTATTTCTTTGCAAATTTAAGTAATATGTCTACAAATTTTTTTGTTGACAAGGTGGGTGGGGGGGGTTAAAATTATGGTCACCGCACACTTATCAACTCGCAAAGGGAATGTAACCGTATCACCTCGAGCCGTTCAGTATTTATGTATGAAACATACTGCAACGCACACTAATGGCTACCGTAACGTAATCACCTCGCCGCGAAAAACGTAGGCGATACTGTGGCGATTCCTTTCCGAGTTGATAAGTGTGCGGTGACCATTATCAAGAATCAGCTCCTCAGCTTGAATGATCCATATTAGAGAGGAGGGTAAGAGATATTTTGGTAAGAGGTAGTGCCACACTGCATGCTTGCATGCAATAAAACGGGCTTTGGCCCACCACTCGTTCCCACCGATGCTACTCCTGTGTCGCCAGGATCGACATGCTTGCATGCAGTCGAATTGGGCCGGCACGACCGGGGAGGTACCTCTCGCTTACACGAGACTGGCGTAAAGTGACAGCTGTGCTGTCGCGTTTCGTGCGGTGTGTAAGTAGCCGGTGGCCCATGGAGGTGGGAGGAGAAAGGAGGGCAGCGCATCTGTATAGCCTCTATGCGGATGTTTGTGGGCGTCGGTAGTCCTGAAAATAGCTCCGGCTGCTCGTTTGCCCTCCTATATCATACAAAAGGGAAGAATCACAGGAGTACCTACTATCCAGTTCGCTACATCGAAATACATTTCCCTACTCAGCTGTGTGCGGAAGGAAGTTAAACTAGCACCGAACTCTCGACGTATTGATCTAATAACTGAATACGAAGTTAATTTGGGCGTTCATTAGAAAACGCCTAACAGACAGACTAAGGCGTCAACCGGATTAAACTAGACTCAGATGGCTTAGCCTGTGTTTGAGTTCTCCTGTGTCCCAAATGTGTCAGTTTGTGTTTCTTGCCTAATGTAGTACCTAAAAATGGTTTTGAGTGAAATTCCAAATATTACGATCAGGAATAAAATAACCGAAAAAAATGTTAAGCAGGAAACCACGAGCAAAGCCGAGTTAAAATACAGCAAAAGTATATAGACGAAAATACATACGTATTTGCACTTACGGTTTTTTATAAAGTGCTTTTTTAGATTCGGTTTTTGTAGGAAGGAGAAGCAAGTCAAAAGCAAGCCCAGAGATACTATAGTTTTTACCTCTTTTTTTTCTTTTCTTCTTTTTCTTTCCTCTTTCCAGTCCAATGGGCCACCGACTTACAAATCGAACCGAAACTTACAAATCAAACTGTACATCTGTACTTTGCTGCTACTATATCATAAGGCTTATTTCAAAAATCAGATACCAGTAAGCCTATATCAGGTAACAATGTAAACATATCTAGACTCATATCTTAATTCAGGATACTAAATGTAGGCATCTACTCACCAGACATCCAAACAGACAGACGTATTTCGATATTGATCTTACCTGTAACAATACAAATTCAATGTTAAAATAAACACATATAGTCACCATCTCAGATCTGGTCACCATCAAAGCACTTTTTACTGCGGTAAAATAGCTCATTCCTATGGGAAATTGGAATTTCGGTACACTGCAAGCAAACAATAATAAATCACTTTGATTATAATATTACTACGCTACGCGAACGAAGTCGCGGGCACCAGCTTGTTTACTAATATACAAAGAGTAGGACTTTCAAAATTCGATCGAAATCGAAATTTTAAGTGTAAAAAACAAAATTTTACAACTTTGAACGCATCGAGAATCTTTTAAAAACATGGCAGCTGGATACGTTGCCATGGTAACCGCAAGTTAATAACCTCCATCCATCACACGGGACGTCGAGTGAACACTGAGCAATGAACTTACGAGCACCTGCGGACAGGCGCGCTATATAAATGTTAATGACGCTAATGACTTTAGTTTTTTTTATGGTATAGGGGGGCAAACGAGCAGCCGGAGCCATTTTCATGACTACCGACGCCCATAGACACCCGTATAGAGGCTATACAGACTGCCCTACTATCTCCTCTCACCTCCATGGGCCACCGCCTAAGTTAACGTTAAAGTTAAGTATAGAAAACCTATTTTAGTACGAGGTACACGCTTACACGATACCGGCGTAAAGTAACAGTTGTGCTGTCGCGTTTCGTGCGGCGTAAGTAGCTGGAGACCCGTGGAGGTGGGAGGAGGTACAAAAACTCTATGGGCGGATGTCTATGGGCGTCGATAATGACTCCAACTGCTCGTTTGTCCCATTATATTGGACAAACCCTTATCTCAAGGAACTGGGCGCGAAAAAGAGCTAAGTTTACTGCACTATAGTGACTAAGCACTACAAAAGATAGCAATATAATTATGCTTATATGTTTATATATATTTTTCTTGTGTGCATGTGTATGTCACTGAACTCCTCCTAAGCGGCTGGACCGATTTTGACGAAATTTGTGTGCGTTGAAGGGAATTTAAAAATGGTTTAGATTCACAGATATGTCGGGTAGCGAGTTGTTTCAAAACTATTGCTTTATGTAGCTACGCCCTCGCCTCCTCCCGCGTACAACCCCCGCTTCTTGAACCCCTATATTTTTTTATAGCCGGGAATTTGTCTCGACAGGTTGGTAAAATTTTCATCAAAATCCGTTCAGCCGTTTTGCGCGATGCGCGTCATAAACAGACAAACTGATAAACAGACAATTCTAAAAACCATTACCTGGTGTTCTGTTATCAATTTGAAGGATCCTCAAATATTTTTTGCGAACATATTTAATATACAGGCTTTCTTTATCCTACTAATATTATAATTTATGCGAAAATTTGTAAGGATGTTTGTTACTCTTTCACACAAAAACTACTTAACGGATCTTCATAAAACTTTACAGTAATGTAGCTTTCATATCAGAAAAACATAATAAGTTAAAATTTTGAATCATTTTTGAAGTCCGAAATCCACGCGGGCGAAGCCGCGGGCGGAAGCTCGTATATTATAAATGCGAAAGTTTGTATGTTTGTTTGTTACTCCTTCACGCAAAAACTGCAGAACCGATTTTCATGAAATTTGGCACTCACATAGATAGTAGCTTAGATTAACACATGGGGTAGTTTTTATCCCGAAAAAGTTAATGAAACCGCGGTGCGCAGCTAGTTTTATTATACGTATAAGAAAATTAAATAAAATCATTTCGGAAAACCATCAAATATATTCATTTCACACAGAATTCTTATAAAAGACCCAATAAGTGACCCTATAAAGATAAAACTGGCCCTTGGAGAAGAGGAAGAAAGGTCTATACCTGACCTGCATACAAATTACGCGCAAAAGATTGCTACTGCTCGTTTGCACACATTAATATAAAAAACACTGAGCCTATAATAAGAAAATTGACCCTTCGCACGCGACCCACAGAACAGCAAAGGTAAGGTGGGGTGTGATCAGGGAAATAGTGGAAATAAAATTTTACACCCCCGGTTAGAATTGAAAACGCCTAGTGTCGCTGGGATGTTACTGCATGGGTGCCATGGGAATAGCAGCTGGATCGGTATATAGATATTAGGTTACAATTTTTTTTTTCTTAGGACCTAGTTTAGACAATAAAGTACCTGCACAAATAAAAGTAATACACTCATTTAACGCATTCAAAACCAAACTGACGGAATATATAACGCAGAACTCTTTTTTTTTTTATGATATAGGAGGGCAAACGAGCAGCCGGAGCCATTTTCATGACTACCGACGCCCACAAACATCCGCATAGAGGCTATACATATGCGCTGCCATCCTTTCTCCTCCCACCTCCACGGGCCACCGGCTACTTACACACCGCACGAAACGCGACATCACAGCTGTCACTTTACGCCAGTCTCGTGTAAGCGAGAGGTACCTCCCCGGTCGTGCCGGCCCAATTCGACTGCATGCAAGCATGCAGTGTGGCACTACCTCTTACCACTGTAAAAAAATAATTAAAATAATGCGTTAAATGGATATATAACTTTCAACGAGGAATACGAATGTTTAATATTAGCACTAAGTATTTAATTGTATTCTCATGTAAGTGACGTATGTTTTTTTTCAAAATAAATGTCTATAAACCTAAACCTAAACTTAGTTAGCTTTTTGTTGGCCCGGGTCCCTAGACCTGGCCTCGACACTTAAAGCAATACTGAGTGAACCCCATATAATTGGAGGGTTTTTTTTTATGGTAAAGGAGGCAAACGAGCAGTCGGAGCCATTTTCATGACTACCGACGCCCACAGACAACCGTATAGAGACTATACAAATGCGCTGCCCTCCTTTCTCCTCCCACCTCCATGGGCCACCGGTCCCGGATCTACAAGCTACAGGATCCCTCCAGCGACAGGCTGGCCTCGGTAAAAGAACATACTCCTCCTTCAGATAAACATTAAAATTTGGAATAACATTTAATAGTAGTTTATGCAACTGTCATATAATGAAGGGTATTAAAACACGAGTGGAATTTTTGAAACGAGCGATAGCGAGTTTCAAAATAGTTAACAAGTGTTTTAATACCCGTGTTATATGCAGTTGCATACACTACTTTATCTTCACTAATAATAATAATAATAATAATAATAAGTTATTTATTTCTTTGAGCAAAACTTAAGTGCCTAATACAATGTTTGGAGAAAACCCTTTAAGTAAATAAATACCTGTAGTGGGATTCTCCGCTCTTCCACAGGACACAAACACTTGATTAAGTTATGGTACAAACATTAAGATTATCTTAATAACACATGTCCACACCGGTATTAACACTAAAATTTGCTAAAACATATTCAAGTTGTTATACATAATATTAAACACAAAACTTTGTTGTTTACTCTAATACAATATATCAATATTTTGTAATATTTAACTTTACAGTATCTGGTCTGTTCAACTTTTATATAATAATATGTATTTATTTTATAATATTAATTCTAAAACTATTTGATTTTCGCTAATACTGACTAATAGAATTAATCAATTAATACCTTGGGCGTCGATTGCCGACTGTCGGCATATGCTAATGACAGTTGACATTGCAGCGCGCGCTGGGCCAATCAGGAGCAAGCGCGCGCTGTTCAGGATTTTGACATACGTCTGTCTCACCATTTTTCTCTCCCTCTCGCTCTCACACAGTGTTATAATGAGATTTTACGATATCGATTTGGAAAGTAGAATGTTACAATATTTGTGTAGATAAAGTTCTTTTTATCTCGAAAAACATATTCTTTTTTATAGTAGAGGGGGGGGTGATTTTCATGAGTATCCACATAGACATATCCTTTCCTCCTTCCGCCTCCATGGGCCACCGGCTACTTACACACGATCAAAACAAAGTAAAGTGACAGAACAGTTGTCTGTACCATATAAGCGAGAGGTACCTCCCCGGTCGTGCCGGCACAATTCGGCTGCATGCATGCCTCGTGGCACTACCTCTTCGAATAACATAATGGTCCTTTTGGTATTCACGCTGTCACCATCAAAGAATCAAATATAAAAGGTACCGCGATATCCAAATGTTCGTCACACATCAAAGTGACACTTGTACACTTGGGCGCAAGTGTCACTTTGTGGCGAGTGTCACTTGACACACTGATTACACTCCGGGCCCCCAGGGGTCAATATCGGACTTCAAACGGGGCCTGTAATAACTTTTACAACGTTAAAAGTGATAAGGATTTATTTTTTGCGGTAGTGGTAATTTAATATAAGTTAGCAGCGTTTTTGGAGCATTGAAAAATATATTTCTAAACTATTTTATTCGTTGTGAAAAACATATGAATACATGTTATAGGTATATAGTAATATATGGTAATATGTTAATATACTAGTTGACCCGACAGCCGTTGTCTTGTCAAAATATGTTGTCATGGTAACGTGTAATGTTATGTGGCCGAATTGTCAATCCGTTATTTCATCCTACAATAGTGTATTTCATGTTGAGATATCGACTACAGCATTATAAATATTGATAAATTATAGCCTATATGTTACCGAGGACTAATACCTATAACAAAAAAAATATCATCAATACTAGGTGCGCCCCGCAGTTTAACCCGCGTAAATTTAGATCCGGTGGAAAATAAAAAATCATCCCATAGCATCCCATAGAAACATTTTTTCGGTATAAAAACTCTCCTGTGTGTTAATCCAAGTTACCCTCTATGTGTGTGCCAAATTTCATGAAAATCGGTTCAGCAGTTTTTGCGTGAAGGCGTAACAAACAAATAAACAAACAAACATACAAACTTTCACATTTATAATATTAGTACGATATATTAGGCTGTACATGAGGTACAGTCCCTTCCATGCGTCCCTTAATAGTTAGCAACACCTTAAGTACAGCGCTCCGTGATACCCGGTTACAAGTTCCCGGTTAATTACCTGTGCCGGGTAATCCCGGGTGTAGCGGTTTGTCGGATATCGGGACCTAACGACCGGGATCATGTCGGATATCCGTTACAATTTACATGTGGCACTCGCGACGGAATAACGTTAGATATCTATCAATTCATGCAACTAGTCGATTCGAATCCACTTCTTTATGTGATTAAAAATTGTTCAATCGTTTTAAAATATAGCCTAAGTTAGTTTATAGTCGGCCCCGAAGATGTACTGTTTGATACAAACAAAATAAAATCCTCTTTATTGGTATACTAACTGCGCTCGGTTTCGCCCGCGTAAATTTCGATACCGTGGAAATATAGAGATGAAAAATAGAAAATCATCCCATGCCATTCCAAAAAGAAAAGATCCCGAAAATATAATAAAATTGTATATGTTAATCCAAGTTACCCCTACGTATGTGCCAAATTTCATGAAAATCGGTTCAGCAATTTTTGCGTGAAAGAGTAACAAACAAACAAACAGATAAACTTTCGCATTTATAATATTGGTAGGATTATTTTTTATTTCTATTCCATTTCTGTGAAAAAAATAAAGCTACAGAGGTTCGATAGTCTAGTCCGGCTTTAGTGGTCAGAGTTTTTGATAAATAAAAAGGTAAGGTCCCCCATATACCCCATAACGCTAGCTAGCCAACACTACGCCGTACGACGGAATTATGGGAGCAAGTCAATTTGGTCCAATCCACCATGACACTGTGTCTTTCTCATACCCAAGTAACGAGGATTTTCTGGAGTCCAGAGCCCCTGGTCTCCCCGAGATCCCCCCACCCTGGGAGCATGCTTTCAAGCATTCCCCTGAGAATCGAAAGACAAAATTTTATACCTACAATTTGATCTATTTTCAAATTAAACTTACGTTAAAGTTATATCCGGGCTGTAGTTATTTTTAACTGTTACAGTTTATGCACAGATCAATAGACTGAGCGCGGTATTGGACGGGGAAAACGAGCAGCGTTTTTTCCTCTTCTCACAATTCAACGTGGAAGCAGAACAAATATAAGGATCGTGACACGTGTCACTCCATTCTCTCTGTCCACCCCTTTGGGAGACGGCGCGGCGTGCAGGTCGCAGTTGTTTTGTTTCCTCGCTATGTGGCATTTGAGAATGATAAACGAACGACAAAAAATTTCCGCCGCCATTTTTAATTTTTGCACCTTATAAATTGCTGAAGATTTTTCTAATACACAAAATTCGTTTTTTTGGTAAAATTATTTTTTAATATTCCACATTATCTGAGGATTATTGTAAGCAGAACATTTTTATAGTACAGGGGGCAAACACAGACATCTGCAACTCCAGGGGTTTTGCAGGTTGCCATTAAGCTAAGAGTAGGCTCTTTTTCTTATTTTGATTTGTAAATCATTACAAATTTGTTCTGTAGTTTAAAATTTAACAGACACACGAACTGTCGCAGTTATATTATTATCAAGCGAACCACGTCAACTTGGCCACATTTGAATTCAGTTTAATCCGGTTAACGCCTGAGTATGTCTGTTAGGTGTTTTCTAATGAACGCCCAAATTAACTTCGCATTTAGTTAGTAGATCAATACGCCGAGAGTTCGGTGCTAGTTTAACCTCAATCTTTACTCTAGCGTCACTTAGTAACAGGTGATGAAATTAGGATTTACTCTGGAGTTATATTACAACATTTTTTTTATGTATAATAAGGATTCAAATGAGCAGAAGGAGCATACCGCGCCCATAGACATCCACATATTTGTTATGTCGCTGCGTTACCCTCCATCTCTGGAAACTCACGAACTTTACGAAACGTGGAAGCACAGCTGTCACTTCACGCCGGTGTAATGTAAGCCAGAGTACTTCCCCGGTCGTGCTGGTCCATAGCGGCTGCAGCCTCCTCTTCCTACCACTGCAGGTAGCACTACCTCTTATTAAATTTATTTAATTTACGTGTGTGCGCTGACACTAGTGCACTCTATTTCCTCATGGCCCTATTCCGTTGGGATAGCGGTCAGACTCGACCGGAGATACATCAGACCCTCGACCGAAGGCTTAACGTGCTCTCCGAGGTACGGAGTAGTAATAAATACCGCGAACATCACTATATTGAAAAATCCTAATTAAATATTTGGGTCCGATCCGGGACACAAACCTATCTTTGGTTTCACACGCTTGCCACTGGACTTCAGATATGACTACCGACGCCCATAGACATCCGCACAGACGTTATACAGATGCGTTGCTCTCCTACCTCCATGGGCCATCGGCTAAAGTAATAGTTAATGCGAGAGACTTTCCCTCTTGTTACACACAAATGATTGAGTATGGTAGTGACCTGTCTCTACGGGGATCCTTTACGTCCAGCAGGGGACGTCCTGCGGTCCTGATGATGTATCAGATAGCCAACTGCTCATCGGCCCCCTTGTATAAACCTTAAGTGATCCAGAACTGATGATCAAGCATTAACATTGATAATTCAGCATCCTTTAGAGGTGAGAATATAACTCACATTGATATGATAATGGTCTACCGCCATTGAAGGCTAAAAGGGTCCTAAATCGGGGTGACCAAGCGTCTGGAATCTGCCGGACATGTCCCACCTGTCCGGGACTTGAAGCTTTTATACTCATGGACTGGAATTTTCAATTATTTTGCATCACCATATGCTATGGCTATTTTTTTACAGTATAAGGGAGCAAACGAGCAGTCGGAGCCAAAGTCTTGACTGCCGATGCCACCATGAGCCACCGGCTACTTAACGAAACGAAACGCGGCAGCACAGCTGTCACCTACACAAGTATTGTGTAGCGAGAGGTCGTGTTGGCCCAATTGGGATGCATGCAGCGTGGCACTACCTCTTATTAAAATTTAGGACACATGTCCCAATTTAAACACCGTGTCCGGTCATGTACCGCGATTGTGGTCACCATTAACTGGGTTCCGTGGCTAATTACTGCGGTTATGTGACGTCACTGCTCGGTAACGGGGTGACGGACCGCGGCGATTCATAATCATCAACATCACATCTACTTAATGATGCGTACTTCAAAAGAAAACTCTGCAGCAAACTGGCATATAAATAAGCAGCTGAGGCGAGCGATGTTTCAGGAATAAGCTATTTAATTTTTAGGGATACTTCAAAAGAAAATCCAGTGTCAAGCTGATATAAAAATACCAGCTGAGGCGAGCTATGTTAAAAGTTGAATAGATTTATGAAACAGCTGATCGTGACGACATAAAACGATAGACTAAAATTTTAGCGAGCGTTGAAGCATAAAATACTGGTCAAGTGTGAGTCGTACTCACGCATCAAAGTTCCGTACCGATGCGGGAGCGAGACAACTAATAAAGGTAGGCAAAATTGGAGAGAGTAGAGAGTTCTTTGCCCAGCAGTGGGATACCAGGCTGAAAATAATAATAATAAGGCGAACGAGCATGCAGTACGTATTTGTATTAACTGACGCTCATACCCCATAGGATTTAATATAAAAGTAATTTTAAAACTATAAAAGCTATCACATTTTATCTACGGATGAAGTCGACAAAACGAGGGGGTGAAGGTGTGAACGGAGGGGGACAAGATCCAATATCATCGGCAGGCGATAAAGTGCACCTGTAAAGATACGCTACACTACACGACGGTATAGCGTCTGCACACGGTGCAAGCGATGCTATAGATGTAATCCTCGGCTCTTTTATTTTGTATCACATTATTTTGTAACTTTTTTTTAATTTTTTTGTACTGTTTTTTTCAATTCTCTTTAACGTTTATTGTTCTAGGTCAACGGAAAATAACCCGTACGATCATAGCGTAAAGTTAATGAAAGGCAACCATAACTTTATAATGTGTTGATTTAGAATTGATTTTCGATACCCTACAATACATTTGATATGAATTGCAGGTTGACCACTCCACACATTGTATTAATAAGAGCGCAAGTTTTACCGTGTATCATTAACTAGCAGTGCCCCGCGGTTTCACCCGCGTTGAATTTCTAAGAAATCCCTATAAACTTCAACACCCTATTTCACCCCCTTAGGGGTTGAATTTCTAAAAATCCTTTCTTAGCGGATGCCTACGTCGTAACATCTACATGGATGCCAAATTTCAGCTTGATCCGTCCAGTGGTTTGGGCTGTGCGTTGATAGATGGCTATGTCACGTTTGAGTTTTATATATATATAGATTCGATGTTGTTTCTAAACATCATTATTAACCTTTCTCAGTTTATTTTTCAGCCTTCAACGAACGTAATCTCTATTCAACGCCTCGTGGCCTAGTTATAAGCATGTTCGAGCACTGGTAGTGAGATTCCTGGTTTGGTTACCAGGTCGGACCAAAACTTTTAATGGGATTTATCAAATTCTGCCGTCTGTAGGCGCATAATGTCTCTCCGCTCTTTATATTAGAATAGGTAATTATTCAGTAATAGACAATTTATCCTATCCTATTAATATTATAAATGCGAAGTTTGTACGTTTGTTTGTTTGTTACTTCTTCACGCAAAAACTGCTAAACTGATTTTCATGAAATTTGGCACACATATAAAGGATAACATGGATTAACACATCGGATAGTGTTTATCCCGAAAAAATGTTTCTATAGGATGCATGGGATAATTTTCTATTTTTGGATCGAAATTTACGCGGGTGAAACCGCGGGGCGCAGCTTAGTAGGTTCATAAAGCATGTAATATCTCCGCTCTCCCTGTACGACTGACCGCACGGCCGAAACCGCATCAATTATAATTCAGTCCACTTACTAAATGTTACAGTTCCATTCGCAGTCTACAGCGACATCTACCTAATTCGATTAGAACGAATTGCCGGCTCTCGTTTTAATTAGAGTTTTAAATCAATCATGATTTAGGTGACTTATTACAACCAAGGAATTTGTACGAAAAACGATAGAAGTTTATGGCTAAATCGTTTCCCTCTGACATTGACATCTACCCCATTAAGAAACTTTTAGGTTAGGTTTTTTATTAGCAAACGATAATTTGGCTAATTGTGCATGCTAAGGCTCGTGATTTTTGGCACTCACTAGGTACCCTGCTAAAAAATCTAACGGGGTGGCCGTTAGATTTTTTTTTGTGTAGGGGGCAAAAAGGGTTCAGAGCTATTTTCAAAACTATCGACGCCCGTAGAGGCCAGACAGATGCGTTGGCCCCCTCCCTCCTCCTCCTTCGGGACACCGGCTGCTTGCTCACCGCACGAAACGCGACAGCACAGCTGTCACTTTACGCCGGTCTCGTGTAAGCAAGAGGTATCTCCCCGGTCGTGGCGGCCTAAATCGGCTGCATGCATGCAGTGTAGCACTGTCTCAAGATGTGTGTATGTGTGCCGTCAACTATCTCAGTTAACGACGAGTAATATATACTCGTATAAATACTAGCTGCGCCCCGCGGTTTCACCTGCGCAAATTTCAATCCCGTGGAAAATCATCCCATGGTATCCCATAGGAACACTTTTTCGGTCCTATGTGTTAATCCACGTTACTCTCTATGTGTGCCAAATTTCATGAAAATCGGTTCAGCAGTTTTTGCGTGAAGGAGTAACAATCAAACAAACGTACAAACTTTCGCATTTATAATATTAATTGGAT
>LUGF01016749.1:0-21372 GCA_001625245.1 Calycopis cecrops | reverse complement strand
ATTACAGACATAAAATAAAATAGACTATTAACAACTAATAAATAATGTGACCAACAGGTGGCCACTCAGCATTTGTCACGTCACTATGTAATGACATGACACTGATTTTCAGTGACCTTCATTCGTTTGAAGCGACACAATTGACATTTATATTATACTTACAAACATTATGATAAACTTAAAATAAAACACAAAATATTAGGTAATTTGGAACTGTAAACACTCTAATGCATTGATATAAACACAAATACATATATTTATGATTACTGAGTAACACTGGTAATAAATAAATGATAATAATATACACATACATATAAACGTGAACATATACACAAACATGAAGACACTATATATCACAAGCTTTTGGGACTATCTAAACCGAACCAGTAGACTAAAGCAAACTAAAACTGGCTGCTAAATTCTGCGAATAAAATTATTTTATATCTGCGCTTAAAACTTGCAGTTGACCGTGCGTCTAGCAGGGGCGGAGGTAACTTGTTCCAGCACTTAGTTGCGTTGTACTACTGGAGTTTACTCTTTAATATATAAAAAATAAATAAAAGTATATTATACTTTTATTTATTTTTTAACTAGCTGCGCCCCGCGGTTTTACCCGTGGAGAATAGAAATTCATCCCAGTGCATCCCGTAGGAACATTTTTTCTTCATAAAAACTATCCTGTTAAAATCCAAGTTACTCTTTATGTGTATGGCAAATTTCATGAAAATAGGTTAGCAGTTTTTGCGTGAAGGTGTACCAAACAAAAAAAAAACATAAAACTTTCGTATTTATAATATTAATAGAATATTTGTTACGTTATTTCCATTATTAACTCTTACATTTTCAGTGCCAGTGTCAACTACACGCACGGTTCTGTACCTTCAGATCCAATTCTATAGTTCGATTATTCTGTAATGCAGCAACAGAAGCAAAAAATTACGCTATCAAGCATTTCTACCGTCGCTCCCACCCTACTAGCATGCAACGCACCAATGACGCAGCAGCTCTAACTGCATACTCGTGCTTCATGCGAAGTTAAAAGGTTAGCTAATTATGAACCACAAGTAAATAAGGTTAGCACAATAACTAACTCCAGTTACACGTTAAACTTGAGTTAACTTGTTTAACTTAACGACTGTGACGGAGTTACGGGGACGTAAGTAACTTATGCATTCATCATCATCTAGTTTAAGCTGAGGGGTAGTGCCAGCCAAACTGAGCCTGCACGACCGGGGAGGTACCTCTCGCTTACACGACAACGTAAAGTGACAGCTGCGTTATGTTTCGTACGGTACGTAAGCCGGTGGCCCATGGGGGCGAGAGGAGGAAGAAAGGCGATCGCATTTGTATAACCTCTATGTGGATGTTTGTGGACGTTGGTAGTGATGAAAATGGCTGCTCTTTTTCCTATGCAATAAAAGTTGAATTGGGCCGGCACGACCGGGGAGGTACCTCTCGCTTACACGAGACTGGCGTAAAGTGACAGCTGTGCTGTCGCGTTTCGTGCGGTGTGTAAGTAGCCGGTGGCCCATGGAGGTGGGAGGAGAAAGGAGGGCAGCGCATCTGTATAGCCTCTATGCGGATGCTTGTGGGCGTCGGTAGTCATGAAAATGGCTCCGGCTGCTCCTTTGCCCTCATATTATATTATAAAAAAAAAAAAAAAAAAAACTGGGGTGTGAAGAAATGAGAGCACGATGCGAGATTGCGACGTCCAGTGTCCGAGTCTCAGGTTAGAAGTGTTAGCATTTTGTAATGTTAAATTGATTTTTTTTTTACTATACTAAATCAAACTAGCCCCGTGCTAAGTATCTAATAGACTATGATATTTAAGGAGATTTTATTATTGAAATACATATTATACGTAAGTAAACATTCACGATTTATACATGATATCATCTGAACTGTGTTTTTTATGGTCTAGGGGGGCAAACGAGCAGTCGGAGCAATTATCATGCCTGCCGCGTCCATAGACAACCTCATAGTTTTACAGATGCGTTGCCCTCCTCCACGGGCCATGTATGTTACGTACTAGCCGCCCCGCGGTTTCACCCGCGTAAACTTCGATATCGTGGAAAATCATCCCATGGCATCCCATAGGAACATTTTTTCGGGATAAAAACTATCCTGTGTTAATCCAAGTTACTCTCTATGTGTGTGCCAAATTTCATGAAAATCGAATTAGCAGTTTTTGCGTGAAGGAGTAACAAACAAACACACAAACATGCAAACTTTCGCATTTATAATATTAATAAGATAATACTACCCGAAAAACATCCCCCTCCTGACAGTTGGGTAAATAGTTCTGAATTAAAAATATCCCCCCTCGGCACACCTCCCTTTCCCCGTCGAGGGCCCCCTTGTCACGGCTGACAGCCCCGCTAAGGGACATAGGGGCCCTCCCTGTTTATCTTGAATTAGTTGGATCCCAACTATCTGAGATATTAACTGTATTGTTTGCTCAGTTACTTGTTAGCCGCCCGCATCAATGAGCTGCAAGGACGCTGGTGGTAAGTGCTTAACGGTGACCATTTAGGCTCGGAAGGAAAGTAAAGTTTCCGAGTACGCAGATGCGTTGCCCTTCTTCCTTCACCTCCATGGGCCACCGGCTACTTACACAGCACGAAACGTAAACAGCTGTCACTTTACGCCAGCATTGTGCAACTGAGCGCTACCTCCCCGGTCGTGCCGGCCGAATTCGACTACAACGGCAAGAAGCCTCTTATTAACATAATAATAAACGCTCCTTTAAAACCGCCACCGCCCTGATGATGATCACGCCTAACACCCTCACACTCGGCCGCAGCTGTCGCAAACTCTTTAATATTAAAACAACCCCCGCCCCGACACTAAAAGGGAATATTTATAATTCACCCCTAATGAAAATATCGAAAAACATTGGAAAATTGCAAAATACCGGCGGAAAGCTATCTCGAAATTGTATCATACATATTTGCAAAATATCTGAAGTTTTTAAGGTTTAAGGGGCTAACGAGCGCTCGGATTGCGTTGACTACAGTTAATAGACATCTGCATAATTGCTATGCAGACGGCGTTCTTCCTTCCCGCTAATGGACCACCGGAAATTTCACAAATCGCACGAAACACGTCATCTCTTTCGAGCCGTATAATGTAAGCGAGAGGTACAAACCCTGACGTGAGCTAGTTCACATGTAAGATGGCTTACGGAGGTGGGAGGCGGAAGGAGGGCAGCGCATCTGTACAACCTCTGTGCGGATGTCTATGGGTGTCGGTCGTCATGAAAATGGCTCCGACTGCTCGTTTGCCCTCTTATAATTTATGGAAATAAAAGGATTTTTAAAGCTCTATTGGCAAGATAAAAAAATCATAGGAGCGGAAAATCAGTATTTATAAATATAAGCAAAAATATTACTTTCAGCTTGATCTTTGTATCAGAACTACTTTGAGTAAACACAATTACTTTCTGATTGATATTCTCTTTCTGCTTGATTTGTTAAAGGCATAGCATTCTCTTAGATTAAATTTTGACGAAGCTTAAGCGAGCTTCTTTATTTTTTACGATTTAATTTAATTTGGTCTTATTTGTTTTTTTTTCCTTTCTTAAAGCAACTGTGTTTCACAATTGTATTGTATGTTGGACCGTCACGTATGTATACATTTTTTTATGGTATAGGGGGCAAACGAGCAGTCAGAGCCATTTTCATGAATACCGACGCCCATAGACATCCGTATATAGGCTGGACGTTGCCCTCCTTTCTCCTCCTCCCTCTACGGGCCACCGGCTACTTACACACCGAAACGCGAGATACACTTTACGCCGGTCTCGTGTAAGCGAGAGGTACCTCCCCGGTCGTGCCGGCCCAATTCTGCTGCATGCAAACATACAGTATGACACTACCTCTCACTGTCATCTGACTACTTAGGATTAAAAGATTTGATTAATCATACATTTAAACCTACTACAACATATTTCTGCGTCAGTTAATAAGTTAATGTATAATTTAAACCTTTTGTTCATTCCTTGAGTTTTAAGGGCCTATTTTATAGGCTACTAGGTGTGCCCCGCGGCTTCGACCGTGTTTAATTTCTAGGAAATCCTTATAAACTTCAACACCATAATTCACCCTCTTAGGCGTTGAATTTCTAAAAATCCATCGCAAAAAAAGTAATGCTGATGAATTTAAACTTATGTCATTTCTGTAAATTTCTGGTATGCCAGTTTCTAATATATGTTTGCGCCAAATTTAATCCAATCCTTTCAGCAATTTTCTCATGTTGTTTCACGCAAAAAATAAGTTAAACGTTAAACTGCAAGACAATGTTAACTTATTATTTATCGAGTTATTTATTTTGATTTTGTAAATTTTTGGAAATCAGGATTTAAGTACATAATAAGCAAGGTCATGGATAAATAGTAGTTTAAAATAATGTTTTCGTTGTATTATTAGTAAAGTTAGATGCTAATATTAATAGTTATGATTAAATGAGTTTTATCCCATGGATTTATCTGTTATGCCTTAGAACATTCTAAAACAAAGAGAAACCTAATTGCCTTCCGATATGCGAGAACAAAAACAAACTTTGATCTATCCGAGTCGAAGCTAAAGTTATTTCCTATACCTATTGCCTCTAACGTTGTTAAAGAATTTAGCTATCCAACTTTAGAAAGAACTTTAAAAGATGCATTGAATTCTAACATAGTTAAACAATTTGTTACTTATATTACATATTGTTGTAAGTTTAATGAAATTAAATGATATGAAAAGGTTTTCATTCAAAACAGAATGATAAAAATGACTTTCTGAACGTAAACAATTACATCTACCACCGGTTCAACCCTAGCCCTGCCTTGAGAAGAACTGGCGAAAGAAACTCAGTGGGTCAGTCAAAATGTTGTGATATAAATTAAATTTTGAGTATAATGTCTAATAATAAATGAGTATAATTATGATGTTAGTAATATAATAATAAAGAAATAGTCATTATGCTAGACTAGTACTACTGACTAGAATAAATGAATGAATGAATGAATGAAAATTAATGACAAAGTTTTTAATAAAAATAGAATTACAGAAATTAGTTTTTGAACGTCAACAATTACATCTACCATTCTATTTCTTTCTATTCCATGTAGATTATCTCACATATAGAAATCTCATGGTCGAACGTGTTTATGGGTCGAACTTTCCCGTAGCGGCTCTACAGATTTTAATAGAATCTACAGATCTACGGTAGGTCTGAGAATAGGTCGTATTATCATCTCTATATATATTTAGGAATCTCTCTATAAATCTAGATTTATTATGGTATAGGTTTAAGCAAAAATAGACACACTATTACAAATTAGCTATTAAAAGTGGCTTTCCCTTTGTTATCAATATTACGATCTCGTTAATAACACCAATTGTGATAGACATTATATCGTTCTATTTGTGTATTTGGAGTGTAATCTGATTGAAATGAACAATTGTAACAACAAGAGTGATTCCAAATTGTCAGACTACGAATAAACAAATTATGTTTGTTTTTAACAACGTTCAAACATTGTACCTGAGAGAATCTCTCCTGCGCGTCCAGTATATCGATGAAGAGGGAGAGTTTGTGGTCCATGATGGGGAATCCATTCCTCGGCTGCATCAGCAGGTGCCTCACAGCCTCCCGGACGGCGGCAGGCGTGCTGGGCGTCAGCGGAGTCCCCAGGGCCTGCGGTGGCCCAAAGAGACCAGATAGGCCGTGAAACGTCGCCGACAACTTCGGTGGGTTCTGTACCCCACCAGGGAGGGACAGCCGGCGCGAGGTCGACGGAGGGACCGCGCCATATCCGTTCGTCATGATCCCCGGGCGCTGGAGCTGGTAGTCACTGCGCGAGGAGGGCAGCGGCGTGCGGGCCAGGTTCGGCACGGGCCGGCGCGGGACCGGCTGCAGCAGGGGCACCGAGGGCCACTCGTCCTCGCAGCCGATGGAGTGCGGCCTCCGCGGCAGAGGCGGCAGCTGCTGCGCCGCCACCGCGCTCTGCGGCCTCCGCGGCCGGCGGTCCGGCTGGATCGGCGCGGGAGGCGTGTAGGGCGCGAAGCTCCCGAAGTCGTCGGGCGCCGGCGGCGGCGGGTCCTCCCAGCGGGGCCAGGCCAGCGCCAGCGAGTCCGGTTTCCGGGGCGGCGCGGGCCTAGGCCTGCCCGCCCCCTCGCTCATGTCTACCGCCGGCAGTGTCACATGTCGCGCAGCGTGCGTCGCGCGCGGCGCTCGCCGGCCGACTGACGGAGTCGGGCGAAGCCCCCCTCCCCGGGAGGCGCCGCCCCCCTTGTTTTGGTTCGTTTTTAGCGCGCGAGCTTAGTTTCATAGGTGGAAATTGCATCGGAAGATTTTCAGTTGTGTTCGCGGGCTGACTTTGAAACCGTTTAGCCGCCGATTTATAACGCTCGCCGTTAACTTTCAATATTTAAACTGCACTTTTATATATTTCTGATAGTTTGTACGAGTGCTGTTAGGAATGTGTTGTCTGCTGTGTCTTGTTCACTGGTCGGGGTTCGAATCCAATAGGATATGATTTCAAGTACACATTTTAGAACCTACAAATACCTTTAAAAATGTATAATTTTGCGTATACGCTATATATTGTAGTTTTATTATTATGTTATTATTTATGATTTTATCCAAAGATAATGTTATATTTTTAATTATCTACTAGTAATTATTTATAAATTAGTTTGGACTTGATATTTTATATTTATATTTATTCGTATTTAACTTAAAATTAAAAGAAACGTACTAATTCTAAGTATTGTCATTATAATTTCAAAATATTTATAAATGTCGAGTGTATATTATATGCCATTGGACCGACCAACATTTAAAATATTACGTTACTTTAACAGGGCATTTTACTACCGACGTTGGGGTTTTCTAAACTTATTTATCTAAGCTTCCACATTAAATCTCTGTCCTTTTATATTTCGAGTGTCGTCCCGAAGGGTCCTCATATAATTTAGTAAGATGAGGCGGTCGTGGACTCGAGACAAGGCATCCAATTTTTGTATTTCATGAGGAAACTAGTTTTTGGGGTTTAACTATATACTGTGCTCCGCGGTATCACACGCGTTAGTTTCATCTGGAAATATCGAGATGAAAAAGAGATGGCCGATTCTCAGACCTAACCGATATCCACACAAAATTCCATGCGAATCGGTCTAGCCGTTTCGGAGTATGGTAACTAACATTGTGACATTAGAATTTTATATACATAGAGATGTAAAAGGCAAAACTGACTGACTTATATACCAGCGCACACCCGAAACCTACAAACTCGAAATTTAGTACAATTGTTTCTTTCATGATGTAAGTGAGCCCTAAGAAAGGACTTTTAGAAATTCAACCCCTAAAGGGGCGTAATAGGGAGGGGAAGTTTATATAGAACATCAGTTATTTTTTTCAAATTAAAAGGGGTGAAACAGCGGGTCACATCTAGTTAAGTGTAAACGCATTGCGGTATTTTCTTCGTTTTCTTCGCTCCGATCTGTCATAGCGTAACTGTATAAAATTGTAGCAAGAGGTAGCACCACACTGCATACTTGTAGCCGAATTGGATCAGCACCGGGGAGGTACCTCTCGCTTACACGAAACCGGCGTAAAATGGCAGCTGTGTCGGGTTTCGTGACGTGTGAAAGTAGCCGGTGGCCCAGGGAGGGTGGATGAGGACAAAGTATCTATATAACCTGTATGCGGATGTCTATTTTCTTTTTTTTATGGTATAGGAGGGCAAACGAGCAGTCGGAGCCATTTTCATGACTACCGACGCCCACAAACATCCGCATAAAGACTATACAGATGCGCTGCCCTTCTCTCTCCCCGGGCCACCGGCTACTTACACACCGCACGATACGCGACAGCACAGCTGTCACTTAACGCCGGTCTCGTGTAAGCGAGAGATACCTCCCCGATCGTGCCGGCCCAATTCGACTGCATGCAAGCATGCAGTGTGGCACTACCTCTTACTATCTATGGGCGTCGGTATTCATGAAAATTGCTCGTTTGCCCCCTTATATATGTATAAGAATACAAACCTCCTCGGTAAATTTAGCCTAAGACTGAAATAATTTTGTAAATCGTTTCTATTATCCATAGAAGCCTTATCTCCTACTAACACTCGCAACTTCGTTCACGTGAATCCGTTTTTTGCCGCAGTCGGTTAAAAAGTAGCATATAGCCTTCCTCGCTAAATGAACTAACTAGTACTGGAAGTATTTTTCAAATCGAATCAGTAGTTATTTTTTTATGACAGAGGGGCAAAGGAGCAGCAGCAGTTCGTGATAATTTCATGACTACCGAGGTCCATAGACATCCTCATAAGGGCTATATAAATGAGCTGCCCTCCTTTCTCTTCCCACTTCCATGGGCCACCGTTCCGCTGCAAGCATGCAGTGTGGCACTACCGCTTACTAAAACCGTTTCACTACGTTCCAGAGATTAGCGCTCGAACAAACAAACTCTTCAGCTTTATATTATCAGTATAGATTCTAATTGGATGCTTCCTAACCATTACGACAGGCGGGGCGAGTGACTAACCGGGCGAGTTATTAAAAATTAACTTTTCAGTTACAGCCCTCCACTTAAAACGTTACGAATATTCTAATTACGATCTAATTTGAAACGGTAAATAAACCCTGAGGCGAGATACACAATCTTTCAGTCTCAATCTTCAAGTTTGTCTAGTATTATTAGGGGAGCGAAGGAGCTATCGGAGCCTTTATATCGCAAAAGACATGAGTAGTTCATGAGTGGTCATCTATGCAGGTGACCAATCATTCAACTGAGTGGTTACCTTTTTTGGGAATTGTGTTACACTGTTGTGCATTTTTCGTTTCTATTGCTGGTTTTATACTTAACTACTTATTTTTTTATCTCTAAAATTAATTAATGCTATATCTGTATGTGTTTGTTGACCAGCAGTTATTGTACTTATGTGTAGGTTAAGTAGAGAATTGTAAAACTGTATGTTAGAATTGCTAAATAAAGTTTTTCTATTCTATTCTAATTCCATTGAATTAATATTACTAACGTACGTAGTAGTAACAACTTACTATTTCTTAAAAAAACCTTTGAGGAGGTTCTTAAAATTACTTTAACGGGGCAATACGGGGTAATACAATACTTTTTAAGGGGTAAAGGGGAACAAAAAATATACTAGTATATAATATATCTTAAACTTTTTTGTTGGCTGTCTTAAGAATGCTAGTGTGGGGATATAGGTACAGCAATAAGCCAATTTTGCAAAAGGGGCACAGCAAAATGCTACTGCGCGCAGTGCCCTCCTTTGCCCCATGCCCTACACTGCACGGATCGCGACAGCATATCTTACAAACGAACATCTCCGAGGTGAGTTAGATGTGAGCAATGGATATAGAACGGACTAATCAAGAAATCAATAGCGAACCAGGAACTCGGATATATATTGTGAAATAGCAGACTCCATAATTGTCTAAATTGAAATTTACTTTACGTAACTGACCGTAACGTTAGAATAACGCTGTAAGCGCTTAATTTGCTTACGTTGACTCGCATAATAGTCTAAAATGAAATTTTTACGTTTGAAACTGTAACTGGTCAAGCGTAACAGCGGAATAAAGCTTTACAGCGCTTGATTTGCTTACGTCCCTTTTCATTCGGTTTTGAGAAATAAATCTAGTCTAATGCTGTTCTTTGCCACTCTTTCACGAAAGAACTTTTGAAAGTATTTCGTTGAAATTTGGTACATAAAATACTTTTGAAACCCGAAAACCCTGAAATTTCTCGGGGGTGTATTTTACACTTTAATTATTTACCTTTGTGTTAGTTCAAACAGCTAGTAACAAACATACCTGTAACAAAAGAAAAACAATGTATTATTCAAGCTAGAGAGTAACTTGTAAGATGCTGCATTGCAGCGGAATGAAGTCGGCGCGACCAGCGAGGTGCGAGAGCTGAATACCGCCGTAAGTGACAGACAAGTTGTAGCCGCTGGCCCATTCGGGGAGAGAAAGGGGTAAAGTATCTGCGTGACAATCACGTGCGTCAGTAGCCATATTAAGGCTCCAACTGCTCGTTTTCCCTCGTATAATATAGAACAAAAAAAAATATTATTGGTGTGTGAAATACAATGTAAGAAGAATATAAAAGAATAAAAAATAAAAAAGAAAAAAATAAAAGAATATGTCTTCCACGGAACTCTTTGGGCGTCTGGTCTAGTGATGACTATTGTTGCAGGTGGATAGGACTCTGTCCGAAGGTCGTGTCTTCCTTTTGCAATCTGCTTGTAACTAAGTTGACAAAAGTGAATGGAGCGCAGCAAGACAAGTCCATAGAGATGATTTGGACTTGGTTCTCTTTTCCTACTCCGTTACGGAGCTGGAGTACATGTTTTTTTTATGATATAGGAGGGCAAACGAGCAGGCGGAGCCATTTTCATGACTACCGACGCCCACAAACATCCGCATAGAGGCTATACAGATGCGCTGCCCTCCTTTCTCCTCCCACCTCCATGGGCCAGCTACTTACACACCGCACGAAACACGACAGCACAGCTGTCACTTTACGCCGGTCTCGTGTAA
Source organism: Calycopis cecrops (assembly GCA_001625245.1). Classification (NCBI taxonomy): domain Eukaryota; kingdom Metazoa; phylum Arthropoda; class Insecta; order Lepidoptera; family Lycaenidae; genus Calycopis; species Calycopis cecrops. The sequence continues at coordinate 10,813 of LUGF01016749.1, read as the reverse complement.
GCGAAAAGAGGTACCTCCCCGGTCGTGCCGGCCCAATTCGACTGCATGCAAGCATGCAGTGTGGCACTACCTCTTACCATGTTGATGTGGCTGTTATTAATAACCACGGAACAATAAAAACTATTGGAAGTGTGATACTAGTCCTTCATTACTAATAGCACTGTGCCAAATTTACACTAGTAAACTTATCATGTTATATTACACTGCAAGAAGAAATACACTTAATATTTGTGCTTTTGATAACATTTTACCATTATAAAACGACAAAATAAGGCATGGTAATCTTAAATATTATGGAAGACAATGATTTGTAAAGACGACTGGCATTGTGCCAACACATTGTCATTAAAATAATCATTTATTAAATTGTCATAGTCGAACAATATTTCATCATCCATTCGGCACCATTCCCTATTTGTACAGGAATTTATAAACAAGCAAAGAGTCATATATTAGGAGCCAACACACTGTAATTAACACACTCCTCACACGCTCTTTCAATAAGCTACAACTCTGTTAAGTTTACGATTATAATATCATCTCAAGAATAAGTCTATCATTTCTCGCGACATCAGCTACATCTCGTACTCAGCAGCAGCACACGGGCAACTAGGTGGCAAAGCACAATTGCTAGGCGACTGTCGCCAACTAAGCGTAGTTCCGCTTACTTGTGACGCCCTCTTACCACTTCCGTTAGTTTTAACTGTGTTATCAACCCAGTGGATGCCAATGAAGCATGAACCAGTTGTACCGTTTAATGTTTTGATTGCACTTGTATTTGAACCATTATAACCAGAAATAGAAGCACTTGAACTGCCTCAAGCGAAGCACTTGTGTATACAATTTATATCTGCGTGTTTTTCTTTTTGGGCCTGAACTTATGCTGCGTAAGCGGTGCAAATTGACAGCTTTGCTGATGCGCTACGTACGTGTGAGTGTCCAGTGGCCCATTGAAGGTGAGAAGAGAATTAGGCCAATAAGTCCGCAAAAAATATGCGGAGGTCAAGATCATTCAAAAGACTCCGATCTTGTCTGTCCTCTTATAAGTGTCTCCTTATAATAAAAAAATTGATTAATAAACAAACAGTTGAAACCCTTCCTGTGCGTGTTCTGTGACATGACATTGAAACACTATGTAATTGTAAGGTTAAACTTAAAACATTTAGCCGGGGTTAAGTATAAGCCGAAGTTACCTCCGGCTAAGAGAACTGGAGAAAACTTAGTTAAGTATTTTGTTTAAACTTTGATTTGTTAAACGGGCTACTGAGTTGCACAAACTCTTTTCAAACTTCATTTTACAGTTAACTTTTAATCAACAGTTATATATTTTTCATAATAAATTCTAGTTTAACTAATTAAATCAACAATTAAACAAACCATTTCATATTAATATTATAAACATAAATGTGTGTTTGTTTGATTGTTTGTTTGTTTGTCCTTCACATCAAGTCGGATCAACGGATCAATTTGATATTTAGTATGGAGATAGTTGAAGGACTGAAGAGTGCCATCGGCTCATTTTTATGGCGAAAAACCACGCGAGCGAAGCCGCGGGTATCAGCTAATTTTGCAATAAATAGCAATAAGCAAGTCTGTTTGCTCGAATATCTCGTATTGCTCCATTGTAAATTAAAAAAGACAATACAGACCTTCAGTCTGTCCCGTATCAGAAATCGGACCCAATCAAGCATGACACTCTCATTCGCTTTGCACACTAAAAATAATACAAGAAACTCCCCCGACGCGCCTCACAAAGCGACACAAAGTGCCGAGCAAAGAGGAAAAACTCTTTGATCGCCCACACAGAAGATCAGGCGATTTGTTAGATATCAGCTTAAAAGTGCGTTTATATTATAATTATAATATAACATTGGCTTTTTGGGTTAAAAGCTTTTTTAATAATAAAATATATTGCGCTCTTGTTTATATTATGGTTAACTAGCTGTGCTCCGCTGTTTCACCCGCGTAAATTCCGATCCCGTGGAAAATAGAAAATCATGCCAAAGCATCCTATAGGGGATGAAAACTATCCTACTCCAAGTTACTCTCTAAGTGTGTGCCAAATTTCTTGAAAATCAGTTCAGCAGTTTTTGCGTGAAAGAGTAACAAACAAACAAACAAACATACAAACTTTCGCATTTATAATATTAGTAGGATTTATGGTATAAGATAGTTCTTTTAAGCATGGCTTTAAAATTATATCAAATGTGAATTATGTAAAGATCATATATAAGCAGTCGATTCTCCCTGCCTACCCCGGGAAGAAACGGACGTGAAGATATGTTGTGGTCCAAGAGGCGCCCTATTTAGTCTTTTTTTATATTCTTTAGGGTGACAAACGAGCAGTCGGAGCCATTGTGAATCTACCGCCCATAGACATAGACAAGATAGACATTACGAATGGTTTGCCCTCCTTTCCTCATCCCTCCAAGAGCCAGAGGTGGGGTTGCCAACCGTACTAAAATATATAGTATTGTACTATGTTTCAGGTATGTGTACTATATACTGAAGAAATATGTAGTACGCGAAAATACTATATTTTCAAGAGTGTTTTTTTTAGTTGCACCTGGCCCGCCTACCTATTCTAAACCTAGAGTACTATATTTGATTGCAGGCTACTTTTAATACATACTTTGAAAAATACTATATTTCACCGTTGGCAACCGTAGCCAGAGGGCCAGAGCTTCCCAAACACCGCACGAAACGCGACGGCATATCTGTCCTTTTACGGCCGTAATAAGTATTTGCACTCCTGGACTACTCCCAACGGGCCGTCACAAGCCTTACTAAACACGACAGCAGTCACGTTGCTATAATAAAGCAATACCTAAAGGCAAAGGCGTAGCTATCGTCGTATTTGGAGTATCAGCTATTAGAGGCCACCTGGTCGCAGGGGCCCCCGACTCACGTAAGCGAAGATTAATAAAAACATCTATTTTTCATAAGAAAGAACTCTGTCCTACATCGGGGCCCCCAAATTGAATTTATTCGGGGCCCCGCCTGAGCACGTCACGCCTTTGCCCAAAGGCCAATAATGATAGACGAAATAAACATTTACGTATAAACGGGTCAAGATATTCATAAGAATATGGAAAAGTAGATCAAAGTGGCCCTTCGAGCGCAGAGGGAATGGGAGAGTATTATAGAGTTTAAATCAATTTGGGAAAGTGGGGAGGCTGACCGAGACCCGGAAGTTTGTTTAGGGAGGGGAGGACGGGGTATCGATATGTCGTTAAGACGTGGAAATACTTTGCTTATTTAAGGGTACACTAGTTGACCCGACAGCCGTTGTCTTGTCATTATTGGAAAATGTATTGTCATGGTAACGTGTAATATTATGTGGACGAATTATTAATCCGTTATTTTGCCCTACAACAGTGTTTTTCAAGTCGAGATACCGACTGCAGCATTACATATTTTATATTGACTAGCTGCGCCCCGCCATTTCACCCGCGTAAATTTCGATTCCGTGGAAAATAGAAAATCATCCCATGGCATCCCATAGGAATTTTTTTCAGGATTAAAACTATCCTATGTGTTAATCCAAGTTACCCTCAATGAGTGTGCCAAATTACATGAAAATCGGTTTAGCAGTTTTTGCGGGAAGGAGTAACAAACAAACATACAAGCTATCGCGTGTATATTAGTAGGATAAATTATAGCCATTGTGTTACCGAAGACCTACATATAACAAAAAAGTTTTATCAAAATCCGTCCAGTAGTTTTCGCGTGAAAGCCGCACAAGACACAGACAGAATGATCTTCTACAGTTTTATTATATATATATAGATAATATACTTAGTAACATTTCGTTTGTTCAATTGCTTTTGCAAACCGATGAAATCTTTTTAAAAGAATTTCATTATGTTGTCTAAATGGCGTTTTACCTTAGATTGAGTGCGGGTAAAGGGGTAAAACACTTAAATTACGTATATTTAATCTAAGTGTTTTACCCTCATAACATTCGTATTCATGGAAATATTGATATTGAAATACATTTGTTATTATTTATTTTCAGCTTGGTGTGACCCACTTTTGGGCAAAGCTACTCTCCTTCCACTTCTTTCTGTGAAGTCATAGCCAGGGTCGATCTTTTCGGACGGAGTCCAACTCGTCTCGCCATCGCCGGGGTGTACCTCATTGTCATTTTCCTTCTAAAATGGCGTTGTAATTTTTTTATAGTGGGTAATTTTCATGGATGCCCAGCCGCCCGGGGTAGCAGCTGCGTAATGCCGGACTCTTACCGGCTAAACCCTCACTGTGCTTTTTCTTCGCACCTGACGACGGGAACACGGGCACGCTTTCGTACTCATCCGCGAACCCGCCGGTGCCTGGCCGCTCCCGCAGCTCCACCACGTGGAGCATGGAGCTCCCCTCCATTTTAGGAGATGCAGTGAGGTGTGATCTTGGCCCAGAGATCACCTGGCATGCGACATTCTTTGAAATATAATTAACGACTTATTGGCATAATTTTTAGGGTTTCGTACCTAAAAGGTAAACGGAACCCTATTACTGAGCCTCCGCTGTCCGTCCGTCTGTCACTAGCTGTATCTCGGAAACCGTGATAGCTAGAAGGCTGAAATTTTCACAACTTATGTATTTGCGTTGCCGCTATAACAACAAATACTAAAAATAAAAAAAAATTAAACACTTCAGGGAGGTATCCATACAAGGATGGTACGGAACCCTTCGTGTGCGAGTCCGACTCGCACTTGGCCAGTTTTTTAGTGAGTTTGGTAAGTTTAAAAAACATTAATTGATTTAACTACACTGTTAACTCACTACAGAAGTGAGGTTTGTCGTGGTCAAAAGCTAAGAGAATATTATAATAGTAATAAGCACTATACAATAATATTCTGTGTCCTACTCATACGAACAGAACGTAAAAGCATGTAGTAAAAGTTACTCCGAGTAAATAGCTGCATCTACAATGTGTGTTTGTCCATAAAACTTTTATATTGCAATACTGGCGGGTTTAAAATGGCGGCACTGGACGTTATTTAGAAAATAGCATGAATTCAATTGGCAGATGAGCTCTGCAGAGTACCACGAATCGCCTTAATGTACTTTTTATTATACTTAGTTGGGTGCAACCGAGCAGTTGGAGCCATTTTCATGACTACCGAAGCCCATTGACATCCTCCTTTCTCCTCCCACCTCCATGGGCCACCGGCTACTTCCATCGCACGAAACGCGACAACACAGCTGTCACTTTACGCCGGTGTCGTGTAAGCGAGTACCTCCCCGGTCGTGGCGGCCCGATTCGGCAGCATGCATGCAGCGTGGCACTACCGCTGACTAAAGGTAATGGGGTATACTATCGCGTTTCGTGTAGTTTTTCCGTCCTTTTGTAGTTATTATTTTGTTTCACTTCTGCCGTGCGCATTACACACGGACTTACGTACGCGTTTTAAGCGCATTTGCATATTTTTCGGCGGGGAAATAAACGTGCATTTACATGGGGCAGTCTTCAAATTTTATTATCCCGTTTGATGAGCCGGCGGGACGGCTCGTGAATCATCCCGGACATTACAATGTTCGACGTTTAATGCTTTAATGAGGGTAGTTTTATCTTGTAATCTTTTTATCGCTTTTTGTTTCGCGGTAGCTGAGTTTGTTATGCTTATCTGACTTGCAGATACCCGCGATTTGGTTTATTACAAGAATTTTGCTAATTAAAAATATGCATCTACTGCCACGTAAAGGGGGTGGAAATTATAGATGTTTGAAGTTAGATTTGTGGCTATTACTTTTAAATCCCAATAGTTATACATAATTGACTTCCATGACATTTGTGATTCTTGCATTGCATCACTGTGCATAAATGTGCAACACATCAAATTGTTTATTTTTTTACTCAAATTGTTTCCTTTTTTTCTTCTCTGTTTTAGTTTTAATTTTTTGTTCCTTTATTTTTATGTGTTTCATGTATTCTGCTAAATATTTTTGTGGAGCATTGAATAAAATTATTTCTATTCTATTGTAATATAAAATGAAACTGGAATTCAAGTACCCAAGAAGTAACAACAACCTAAAAAGATTTTTGATTATTTTGAGAATATATGCTCAAAACTATTTTATCAACTGAACTATAATTTTTTCGGTTACAAAGGAGTGCAATGGTTTCTCAAACTAGATACTGCCACTTCAATGGATTTCACACTGTTAAAAAACACGGTGGCTAATTAAATTTAGCTGTTTTTAGGATTCTTTTTAGGGTTCCGTATCTCAAAGAGAAAAAACGGAACCCTTATAGGATCGCTTTGTTGTCCGTCTGTCTGTACGTCTGTCAAGGCCTTTTTCTCTGAAACACGTGAAGGTATTCGGCTGAAATTGTTTGTCAAATACGGAGGTCAGTTACGTCTTGATGCCTTGAAAAAATCACACTTCTAAGTTAACGCAATAAAAAGTTATAGCCAATTATGCACAAAATTTGTATGAAAACGTACTTTATCGAAAACCAAAAAATTATCGGGTAGGTAACTTCCCGTTAACCTGGAGTGTGCAATTTGGCAAGAAGTAAGAACTTATAGCACATATATAAGAATAAATCTGAAAATTAGTAAATTATATGTAGATCATTGGAAATATCATTAATCAACTTATATACAGTTATAAGTTGATAATGATTTTTCATTGCCTACTTCGTTGCCTACTGTGTGTGAGCAACCGCTTATATACGTTTTGCAACTTAAACGGCAGGCAGTTACATTAATTGAAAATCATGCATTACGTTTGGATTACGGAACCCTCGGTGTGCGAGTCGGACTCGCACATGGCCGGTTTTTTTATCTTTGTTGCCTTTTTTCTCGATATCGACAATACAAGCGTACATCACTAGAAGGATCCAGTGCGCCGTCGGCAGTCGTGCAGAAGCGGCAAATGGGTTGTAGAGCCGCCAGTCCTGCCACTAACGGCGGCCGAGCTGGCGTATGCCTATTGCCGATTATGCCGAATGAAACTAACATGCACTGGACACACACTTGCGCACGACGCTGTTTGTACACGACGTGTATGGTTCTTAGTGTGGGTTAAGTATTTATTATAACTAGTGTGGATTAGATATCGATTTACAATCTCAATTATAAATGAAAATGTTTTAATTCGAAATAGAATTACAAAAATTACTTTTTGAACGTCAACAATTACATCTACCACCGGTTCAATCATAGTCCTGTCCTGAGAAGAACCGGCGAAACAAAGTCAGGAGGCGTCATGATGTGATGATATATAAAATTTAAAAATTTAAAAATACAAATACATTTGCATATTATAGATGACTAGCTTACGTCCGCAGCTTCGCCCGCGTGGATTTCGGACTTCAAAAGTGATTCAAAATTTTAACTCATTATGTTATTCTGATATGAAAGCTATATTACTGTAAAGTTTCATGAAAATCCGTTCAGTAGTTTTTGTGTGAAAGAGTAACAAATATTCTTACAAACTTTCGCCTTTATAATATTAGTAGGATATACAATTCATTAACTTACAAAAATTATGATACAGAAACAGCCTGGGAGGAGGGTACTAATCCTAAGATGTGGTATCTGTCATAAAATCAGTTACCTTATAGGTACTAGGTATGCCTTACAAAAAAAAAACATTAGACCTTGAATACTTTTTGACAGCGTTAATAAACGCTTTTGTAATAATCAATTTGTGAATTTTCTTTAACAATTAACTTTATTTTTTGTTCATGCATGGAGATGAGATTGTAAGAGGTAGTGCCACACTGCATGCATATATCTGAATTGGCACGACCGGGGAGGTATTTCTCGCTTACATGAGACCGGCGTAAAGTGACAGCTGTACATTTCGTGCGGTGTATAAGTAGCCGGTGGCCCATGGAGGGCGGAGGAGGAAGGGGGGACGCATCTGCATAGTCCCTATGCGGATGTCTATGAGTGTCGGTTGTCATAATGTCCTAGATTGCTCGTTTGCCTTCTTATGCTAAAAAAAATTGAGACTTTCAAAATGTAACCATTACTGATTTATATGTGTAGCTATTGTCCCAAAATCACTTGAATAAATGTCGACTCACCCCATTTATACATAAGACTTCTAATAAACGTTAGTAAGTGGGTACTGTTACTTCGTAATTTTGAAAACAATGATATGGGGATGAGTACACAAGTAATATTTTATTAAACGGGGTTGTCTCACATTGGTTGATGAATTCCTCCATAGTTCTCTATCTTCATTTAGGTAAATAGCCGCTTCCGACAGGACCGGAAACCCTAGTACCTATTGCATTTGTAATGTAAGCGAGAGGTACAGCGGCGGTAGCGAGGCACTACCTCAAATCTTATTAATATTATAAAAGCGAAAGTTTGTGTGTTCGTTTGTTTGTTTGTTGCCCCTTCATGCAAAAACTGCTGAACCGATTTTCATGAAATTTGGCACACTTAGAGGGTAACTTGGATTAACACATACGATAGTTTTTATCCCGAAAATATGTTCCTATGGGATGCCATGAGCTGATTTTCCACGATATACGAAACCGAGGGGCGTAGCTAGTTCTAAATATAACAAACCATCAACAAGTGTTAAATATTTTTTTTGTATTATAGGGGGCAAACGAGCAGGTGTTAGTGACTACCGCCGCCCATAGACATCCGCAAAACTAAATGACTTTGCGGCCTTTAAGAAAGATCTGACATAATATCTTGAGTGTGTGTTTTAACTTTGGTTCAGTGTGCTTGTTGTAATATATTTTATATAACACTAGCTGCGCTCCGCGGTTTCACCCGCGTAAGTTTCGATCCCGTGGAAATACTGAGAGGAAAAACAGATAGATAGAAGAGAGATAATAATAATATAATAATATTTGTAGACGTTAGTAACACACGTTAGTCTAGTCCCGTGCTAAGTACCGTAAGGACTTGTGTTACGGGTACTAGATAACGAAAATATATTTAATATGTTTTATAAATTTAAGAAATTTTTTATATTTAAGATTTTTATTATAGAAATACATAGATAAACATCCATGACCTAGGCGGGATTCGAACCCGCGACCCCTGGCGCTACATGCTCAGCTTATCCGAGCCCTGTACCACTGCGCCAGCCTGGTCGTCTAGAAATAGAATTAATGTTGGCCGATTCTCAGACCTACCCGATACGCACATAAAATTTCATGTGAATCGGTCAAGCCGTATTGGAGGAGTATGGTGACTAACATTGTGACACGAGAATTTTATATACAACGTTGATAAAAACAAGAGACACTAAATGAGATAACTAGACGAAAATAACGACTAGAACGAACTAGAAACATCGAAACTTTCAAAAACAAAAATCGTCCCAAAAACAAGCCACCACTTGCCAAGTGGGGGGGTCTTGACGGATGCGTCTGTCGCCAAGTGGGGGGTCTCAAATGCGTCAGGGCAATCACAATTTGGTTGATTAAAACGCGAAAACAAAGGAGCCCCCAATTTGACAGGCCGACAGATGACGTCATGATAAGGGCTGATTTCGGCGCTTTCTGCTCCGGTCGAGTGGAAATGTAATTCCTCACAAAAAGGCCAAAATTTTTAGCTCGGTCGGTCGGAACCTTTTACAAAATAGGGCTGGCGGAAGCGAGTTTTAAATTGGGTAATAAATTATGAATCTATATTTATGTCTGTTATAAAGTAAGTGAGTTTGTTTGTTTGTCCGCAAAGAAAAGAAGTCGTCTCTGAAAACAGACATAGGCACTTCTGTTCATTAAACTGTTAAAAATTAGTTTTAATTAAAATTTAGATCCTTTTCGAGTTCCCTACGGTAAAGGGGAAAAAACACTAACAGTGTCACTTTGTTTTCCGTCTGTGTGCCTGTCTATCCCTATGTCTGTCACTGTCTGTATCTCTATCCATCTCACCTGTCCCTCTGTATTTCCTCAAAACCAATTTCACGGCTCCGCGCAAAAGCACCTGGTATTTAGCCGGTTTATTTAAATAAGTGTGTGCTTTAGACCACACAGAAATAAAACTGTATTGATTTAATACGCAAATTAATTTATACTTTATCTAAGATTACCGTAGTAACAATGACATAGTCCTGTCATATTAGATATTTAGTTTTTAAATATAAAAAAAGTTACACTTAAATTAAATTTGAATTATGCATTTGAATGATAACTTCCATTGGCCTCGCCCGATGAAATGTGTGATTTTTGTAACGCTCTCACCAGCTTTTTTCCCACGTCTAACGCGCGTGTAGCAGGTTTACTTCAAAATAGTAGAGGAGCAGTTAGCAACAATATCGCTAGCAATTATTAAGTACTAAAATATTGAAGAAAACTCAAACTGTTTGATAATTCTTGTTGTTAAGTCATTTTAACCTTATAAACTTGGAAAACTGCTTGTTTTGCTCTCCAGCAGTTCAATAATGATATTGAGGCTAGATATTAACTATAACAAGACAACTGATAATCTTGACCTTTTTATTCTTCTTAGACAGAAGATTTTTTCTTACCTTTTGTCCTCCCTTATGGGAATAGGTCTCAATTTACAAATTGTACAAAATGTATAGAGGCACAAATATTTTTTTTTTTTGTTTTAATTTTTAATATGTGACAACCCTAGCGTACTGTATTGTTCTAAAATAACATCACAAGAAAAGATATTTCATCAGAATTTTTCTCATAAGGAAAGCGTTTTTCTTAAACCGCCCTGAAGGATGGATGCATGTATTTCCAGTGAACAGTCAATGTTATGACTACACTAGAGCGCTGCGCCCCGTGGTTTCACCCGCGTAAATTTCCGCGGAAAATAGAAAACCATCCCATGGCATACCATAGGAGCATTTTTCGGGATAAAAACTATCCTGTGTT
>LUGF01016744.1:0-20358 GCA_001625245.1 Calycopis cecrops | reverse complement strand
GTTTACTAATTAATAAAAAAAATAATAAAAAATGAGATATAAAGATCAGCTTAGCTGTTTCAGAGGTTAAGAATTAGGTTGGTTGATAGATAATTTTAACACAATAAGTAGTATAAGATTCTGTTAAGCTGTTTTTATTTTTTAATACTTAATGAAATTTTATAGTATCGGCAATCGAATAATAAATATATCAGCATAAATAATTATCAATTTTTTGCTGCTGTGCCCGGTGACCTTACCGGCCTAAAATAATAAAAAAGTGATTAATATTTTATTTCTGATTTTAATCTACATATGTGGCAAATTAAGTGCAAATCGGTTCAGTCGTTTTGCGATAAATAGTATGAGATATACATACAAATTTCCGTATTTATGATCTATATAGGACTCTTACGATCCCACAGCCTCGTGTCAATGCTCCCGAAAGGCCGTTTTGATAGCAATCTGTGGATGTTACGACACTCGGGAATATTGTGGAAATATAGTTCGTAAAAAGTTAGCCGTGGTGAGCTACAACTTATATTGAATTACCTCTAGGGGACCAGAGTAACTTTGAAAATAAAATGCTAGCACGAATTCATATAAGTTGAGAGTCAGTCATAATGCTTTATGCAGAAGCCTAGCATGGCTCTTGAAGAAAAATAAATTTCTTGCCCTTTCAGAAAGTTCCTAAAAAATTGTGTATTGGATGGCATTGTACATATTTTTTTTGCTTATATATGTAGATATAGATACTTGCTCCTAAATAAACTTTATTAATTTTTATATGCAAACATGGACATTACCTCATTGTTTTACAACTAAATCCTATGTACTAATGGCGTTTTGGTCCCAGTGATTATAATGTAGTGATCGTGTAATAAGAAGAATCGGTTGTGGTCTCATTTGGAATAGCTCCAACCGTAGCAGTTAAGAAAAATAAAGAGATTCTTAATTGCAAATTATTACCTAAACAATATTAAAGTGAATTGTAATAGACGCACTCCAATTCTAAGTGAATTAATTTATATTATTTGATATTTTATGCTGACCTATCAGTATCTATAAATGTACAATTTATTACACAGCTTGAAGAATGCCTTATTACCAAAGTATGATTTCATATACGCAATATTTAATCATAAGATAAGTTTCTTTAACGAGTAGTATGATGCTATGCCCCCTAGGTAGTACCGGTATAGGAGCTAAACAATACTATTCGTCAAAGTTAATTACGCCTAACGTTAACGTCGCCTATTTTTTTTCAGGAAGGCAAACAAGCAGTCCCTGCCTTGAGTTGCTCTCCTTCCTCCTCCCACCTCTATGGGTCACCGGACGCTTAAATACCGCACAAAACGTAACAGCAGAGTTGCACTTTACCCCGCCATCGTGCAAGCGTGGAGGTTATTACCGCCCCGTCATGTTAGACCAATATGCTGATATTCAGCTTAGCACTAACTCTAACGAAGTTATCATCGTAAATCAGGCATTGCCTGATAACGCATTCAATTGAAACACAATGGTTTGACCATTTAAAAATCATTACTGTTAGTAACGAAATGTTCAGAGAGCAAATATTAAATGTGTTCTTGTGTCAGATCCCTAAGGGCCCTCTGCTTATCTCGCTGGTTCATCTGAGGGCTCTACAGCGCGCCGGTATTTATTGCATTACTTCGTATTCACTTCACGGGCTTGTGAAGACATTATACAGTATTTGATTTCAGCATTTAACCGCTACTCCTCATTACTGAAGACAAAAAACTACAAGCAGACATAGGGACCGTAGATGTAAGTGAAAACTTCAAATGACGTAGTAACGATGGCCTTTATTAAGTAGCACATACTTATAGCGTCTCTACGAGGAAGCGTAGCTTTACTTTTCTGTGCTGCGTAGCATGTCGCTGACGCGTACTCATATTTTTATTAAGTTTCTACTTCAAAAAGTTAAACAGTTATATCACATCCTAGAGTCGAATCTGAAGGTAGTCAACCAACAACATGGGTGAAGATTGATAAAAACAATTCTCGTCTAAATTCCCTCGTTTGGGCCATCTTGAGGTACATAGTTCTTTTGTCTATTTAAATAATATCACATTCACCTTACACAGATGTAATGTAAAAACATGTGCTACTTCAGTTGTGCAAACAAAGCTTGTGCATTGTAGCCATCTCAGGAATATTTTATATTTTGAGAATGGTTCTATGGGAGCCAAGAATTGGCAACTAATGAAATACTGGCAGACTTGGTCGTCACTTCTCAGAAACATCGGAATATTCAAGTCCCTACATGGCAATATTATTAGATTACCAGGCCAGAGCCCGCCAGATCGAGCAAATCAAAAAGTTTTTTTGTACCTAGAGAGAAAGATTCGAGGAATAATTTGTCGATCAAAGACGGAAACCTGGAAAACTATTTCGTTCTTACTAAGTTAACCAGACAGGAGAAAAACGTAACTACCGTCATCTAGCTCCCGTAAAATATAAAACGAAACAAACATGTAAAGACAAAACTAAATTTAATTTCTGTGTGCCTCAAAATATGAGACAACCTTAACAGATCGTTAGCTCACCCAATTAGCGTTAAACTGAACTGGTCCTCCTCACCGCAGGTTCATGAATTAATTTGTCGATTATATGTATAAACTTAAGGTCGGGCCACCTGACCTTAAGTTTATACTATACATATATTTTCCATCTCTAGCCGAAACTTTTTTTTAAATTGAATTAGTCAACGAACATATTGATTTTAAACGTGGCCTTGTGTAGGTTTTATTTGTGTGTATCTGGTAGGCAGAATAAATAGTGTTTACGTACTTTTAAAACTTCACTTTTAGAAATTTCTATGAATGAAATTATTACGGGTAAAATCATTAGGGCGCAGCTGGTATTTGTATATAACAACATCAATACTTCATGACAATTCCTTAATGAAGTAGGCAGAGAGAACGAGTAACACATGTCACGCAATGTTAAGGAACTAAGACATATGTAATGATGTGTCCACGCATGCGCTTGCAACCATCGTGTTTGTATGAGGAGAGTAAGCGTTACACTTCTTATACAAATACGTCAGTTGCGAAGAAGCTTGACACCAATTTCGGACAGTATCCAATTATTCTAATCATGGTATATCAGTCCCAATCTTTCCTGGTACCTGTATCCTTGCAAATTCTAAAATAATATTTATAATCTCGACATACTTATGTATGCATTCAAAAACGATTCATCCTCCATATGCTGCACTTAACTTAACTTTGCAAGCTGTCGTTGTATAAAAAATATCTATTTTCAAGATAGAAATTATATTTACCGTACGCAAAGTATCGTTGCATCTATAATTGAATTTGCTGCAGATTCCATCTAGCTATCAGAACATTCTTGGAACTCAACCAATTTGGATTTCATTTGCCAGGTACAAAATTTATTATATTCGAGTTTTCCATTACAGATTGAATTAAAACTTCCAACGGTAACGCTTACAAAATAAACACTGTTTATTTCTTCGTTTCTACGCTGCCCGTTTGGAAAAGAGCTTGCCAAAAACTCCGGCGAGCAGTTGACTTGGCCTCGACACTTGCCAAACAGGTAAGTAAATAGCTTTTATTTGTTTTTTAGAGATGGCCTTTCAAATTTATAATGCTATTTATTGTTGTAATCAGTACGCTCCGTGGTTTTACTAGCATGGAATATGTACCAAAGGAATTTCATTTTTGGATATGAAGGTAGCAACTTTGTGTTACTCCAGGTTGAAACCATAAAATCTGTGCAAAATACACAAAAAATAATCGTACAGTTTTTGCGTAAAAGAAAAACATACATACATATGAAATTTATCGTTTTCAATATTAATAGGATGGGGGCAATCGAGTACTCGTAATGTAGGTTAGTCTTAGACAAGCGAACCAACGCCCAACGTATCACAAAACGTGATGCAGATGTGTTCCCCTTATTTACTCAACCTGCAGTTTGAGGCTAGAGATTACGATTTCGCAAGAGGTAGTGCCATACTGTATGAATGCATACAGCCAAAATGAGCCGGCACGGCCGTGGAGGTACCTCTCGCTTACATGACACCGGCGTAATGTGACAGCTGTGCTGTCGCGTTTTGTGCGGTGTTTAAGTAGCCGGTGGCCCATGGAGGTGGGAGGAGGAGGGAGAGCAGCGCATCTGTATAGCCAGCTCGTTTGCCCCCCTATACCATAAAAAAATCTATATACTCTATGGAAAGAATAAACATACGTACATACTTTCTCATTTATAATAACAGTATCGTTGGTTACCGTCTGGTGTCAATGCTCCCGAGAGGCAGCTACGATAGCAATCTGCCGAACGTTACGACACAGGGGAACACTGTAGAAATATAGTTCGTAAAAGTTATATTGAATTACCTCTAGGGGACTGAAATAACTTGGTAAATAAAAATGCTAGCGCGAGTTTATATTAGTTAAGACGAAGTCATAATGCTTCATTGCAGAAGCCAGACACGGATCGGGAAGAAATGTATGGGTTCTGTTTATTAAAGTTACTGCGAAAAACTGTGTGCCGTTTAAAGACGACAAAGAACAACTTTTTTTTGCATAAACTCACTTACTGCTAGATACATCTATTATGAATTTATCGTTTGAAATCGAAACGTGATCGCTGACTCATGATTAGAAAAACGAACGTGATTCTGAAGTTAAAAAGGAGCAAAAGACGTCAGCGATGTAAGCGTGGTGGTGGTGGTGGCGCCACGCAAGCGTGACGCTCAATTCGTTGATCACTGTTTCAGACGGTTATGTTCTACATATTATATTATGTAGTAAGAGGTAGTGCCACACTGCAAGCTTACGTGTAGTCAAATCGGGCCGGCACGACCGGGGCGGTACCTCTCGCTTACACGAGACCGACGTAAAGTGACAGCTGTGCTGTAGCGTTTCGTGCGGTGTAGAAATAACTGGTGGCCCATGAAGGTGGGAGGATAAAGGGAGGGCAGCGCATCTGTATAGCCTCTATGCGGATGTTTATGGGCGTCGGTAGTCGTGAAAATGGCTCCGATTTCTCGTTTGCCCCCCTATACCTTAAAAAAAAATATTACTTCATACCGCGGATCTAACTCGTTTCTTATCAGATTTCCTTGTCAGATAACTCATAAAATATTAACATTTCCAGCAATTAACAATTGTGTATTTAGTTTGGGTTTAGATTAGGGTGTAAACTCCAATATAAATTATAAAGTCATACAATTTTTGTTCCGCAATTTCAACAGATAGTTCTTTAGAAAAATACAAATATGAATTATAACCTGTCTAGAAACCAAAATTCGCTCAGTAAAATACTAGTTTTTTTTTCAAATCCATCACCAAAGTAGTTCTAGAAACTTTATTGACTTTTAGAACCAAACTTGGACATTTGGACATTCTCTCATTGTAAACACTTTTAGTGTTAGTTACAAATGGAAAGTAGAAAGTTATACGGGACTTACTTCAGAAAAATCACAGAAGGCGAAGTTATTGTTAATGGGAACAAAATACCAGTATCTTATTTTTGATCTAGATCACAAGAATAAGATCTTCTGGCTCTGTGCCTGACAATCGATCACTACAAATCCGGTTAAACTTTGATTACAACACATCAGATTGTTGTAGAGAGTTTATAATCATCACTACCATCACAATTACCATTATCATATCATTATCATGGACAGTTTACTAAAGTATAATTTGCAAGTTTCTGGTTATTGACCTGTATTGAACGTATAATTTTTCGCTTATTTTTTTAATGCTATAAACATCCAAATCTTTTTATATAGGTAAAACTAAAACTAAAATAGGTAAAACCTGACTGATTTATAAATCAACACTCAGCCGAAACTACTACTGATTCCATAAAAGAATTATGATTTCTTTTAAATTATATGCAGATAAAACCATGGGGCACAGATTGTATAATTTTTTTTTATTCGGGACGGTAAGTCAAAAAAATTTTCAACAACTATAAAGTAGTTGAATATACTGTATCTTATCAAAGATCAGTTGATAATGTAATGTTACTTCTTTTATTTTTTTTTTCATTCATATTCATATAAATCCTAATTCAATAGGGATTATGATTTCAGTTAAATAATGTTAAAAATTTACGCAAAACAAAGGTAAAAACTGATGATTAATGAGTTATATACATCGCGGGAAGCGAATTTTACGTATCTTTCATTAATTGTATTTTTAATCACATACGTGTCAAAGGAAATCAGTGCATTAGTGCCACAGGAAGCCCTAAACATGTGCTACCGAGTTATTTTCTCTGAGCGATCTGCATTACCGACAAAAAAGGTAGTTGAATGTTTATAGTTATAGACATACCGGCTTTATTGTCCTGGAGAAAAGTATTGATGACACCTTCAGACATCATCATATTAAATAAGAAGTTTCCTATCACCATATTGGACAGTACAACCAAGTACACCTATTGAAGCCGATTGAAAGGGTTATAGGATGAAGGGCAAATTGACGTCGCAAAGTGCGACGAATTAAATTTAAATGATTGTTTGTAAATATATGTATTACGTAGATTCGACGAGTCGTATCTATACATATAATAAATCTGTAGAAGGGTCAATTCTGTACATTGAAAATATTGAAAAAATAAATAGCAGGGGGTGTTACTGGATTGATACCAAACCCAAATATGCGATTTAAAATATTTTTGTCTGCCTGTCTGTCTGTATGTTCAGGCATCACGTGAAAACTAACGGTTCGATTTCGATGAAACTTGGTATAATTATACTTTATTATCCTGGGCATAAAATGGAATACTTTTTATTCTGGAAAAATACCTAGAAAAAAAAGAAATCCTATCTATACTTTATAATAAATCTGTAGAAGGGTCAATTCTGTACATTGAAAATATTGAAAAAATAAATAGCAGGGGGTGTTACTGGATCGATACCAAACCCAAATATGCGATTAAAAAAATTTTTGTCTGTCTGTCTGTATGTTCAGACATCACGTGAAAACTAACGGTTCGATTTCGATGAAACTTGGTATAATTATACCTTATTATCCTGGGCATAAAATGGGATACTTTTTATCCTGGAAAAATACGTAGAAAAAAAAATCCATCCACGCGAAGACCGACATCCGCGCGGACGGAGTCGCGGGCGGAAGCTAGTTAAAGAAATAAATCCTATATAATTATGGTATAATAGTGTGCGCCGATTTCTGTCTTAATAATTATGGGACGACCTAGACATAAAAATCGGTAGAGGTCTCATATTAAAAAGCTCCAGTCATTGATGTTTAGAAAAATAAAGACATTCTTGATAGGAAATATTAGATATATTTTGTTATCAAAATTAAATTAAATTGTTTTAACGAACTCCAATTTTTACTGAAGTATTGTATATTATTTGACGTTTACTTGATTTATTTGACAATTTATTGACTTATTACACAGAAACAGCCTTATTATTGCAAGGTTTATACGTAAAAATACTCCATTACTATAAAATATACTAATGGATATTGTGATTTAATATTATACAGAATATTCAACAACGTCGAATGCTATATGCTCTAAATTCTGTCCATTGTGCATCATTGTCACATACATAATATGTCACATGTCCATCATTCACCAACGTAAAAAAGGCATTGCTTGATTACGCATTCGGATACAACATAATAGTTTGACCATTTAAAAAAATCATTACTAATAACGAAACGTTCAGAGAGCAAATATTAAATGTGTACTTGTGTCAGATGGCTGAGGGCCCTCTGCTCGTCTCGTTAGTTCATCTGAGGGCTCTACAGCGCGCCGGTATTTATTGCGAGCGTCGCGTCGCATTTGCTTCACGGGCATGTGAAGACATTATACAGTATTTGCTTTTAACATAACAACTACTCTACATTACTGAGGTTATATCATAAGGATTGCCGATATAAGTGAAAACTTAAAACTATCATGTGACCTGTATTTAGTAGCATACATATGTTGCGCCGCTACATGGAGCTTCCGCCTTCCTCTGCTACGTAGTAGCTGACGCGAATTCATATTTTTCCCTGTAAAAAACTATGTGCTTTTGTGAATAAATCACCGACAAAGTTATAGAATACTAGCTGCGCCCCGCGGTTTCACCCGCGTAACTTTCGATCCCGTGGGAATATCGGGATGAAAAATAGATGTTGGCCGATTCTCAGACCTACTCAATATGCTTACAAAATTTCATGAG
Source organism: Calycopis cecrops (assembly GCA_001625245.1). Lineage (NCBI taxonomy): Eukaryota > Metazoa > Arthropoda > Insecta > Lepidoptera > Lycaenidae > Calycopis > Calycopis cecrops. Next base: position 12,170 of record LUGF01016744.1, on the reverse strand, counting down.
AATCGGTCAAGCCGTTTCGGAGGAGTATGGCAACGAAAACTGTGACACGAGAATTTTATATATTAGATAATATAAATATTTATTTTTTATCCCCTTACATATAATGATACAGCCAAGACGTATGTGGATTACGGAGTCATGATATATGCATGTCATAATGGCTGGACTGAATACATATTCAAATACTTGTATCTCCACATGGAGATAAGAGGATAGGAGATCTCCACATAGAGATACAAGTCAGGGCACATGATAATATGCGTATGATAAAATCAAGAAATATGCAGAGGAGAAGAACAGGATTGAGAGAGGCTAGTTTTATTATCAAATACAAATTGTGCACCGTGGTTTTATCCACATAAATTATTTCCCAGCGGAATTACTAATCACTTTTCAGGATAAAAGAAATTGATGATATTTTATTTTATTATATAACTATACTTGTGCGAAAATTTCACCACATCCTTTCAGTATTTTTGTGTAAGAAATTAATTAACAAACATAATTAACATTTCTACACGATGGTCTCATTTTACCCCTATTGTCGTAATACTTTATCCAAATAGCACCGACATTTTTTAGATACAATGCAGCACTGATACAATCATCTTTTTAATAACAGTAAAGATTTGAAAGATTGAAGATTTTTCTATTGAAGTGAAATCGGGTCGATACGACCACCGTCGCGTTTCAGGCGAATCGTGAATTTCCCGTGATTCCTTTTAAGGCTAAATCTCTGGTTGTGCTTGAGCGTACAATAAAGGACGTCACTACTCATTTTATTTTATGTTATTAAAAAGAAACTCATAATTTTAATAAAGCCGTATAATTAAAAAGCCTTTGTATCGAAAATTAAAAACATCGATGAAATATGGCGCACCGTGATAAAGGTACAATTTATTAAACATAGCTGCAGGATATTACAGAGCCCGTACAATAATTAAATTGGATCTTTCTCGGCTTTATAAGAAGGCTTTGCGAGTCCCAAAGGGATTTATACAGGGTGTGGAGTAAAAAATGGATATACCAGAACCGGTCGATGCCCCCCCTTATGGGCTATTCAAAAAAAATATTTTTATTTTTTTTGGTTTGAATTTAAAAAAAAAGTGGGATAAATAACATTTTTTCAAAATTATGCGACTCTTACTCACTAATTTTGCTATAGTACTCACAAATTTTGGAATTTTTGTATTTTGTTTTTTTTTATTATGCAGCTAATTAATTATTTCATTGATAACAATAAAGAGATTTTCTTAGATTGCATCAAAATTTAAAAAATAAAATAAAAATGATAACAATAAATCTTTGATTATTTGATTTACTAACTTTGTATGTCACTTGACAAAAAAAATCTATGATAGTAAGCTTACCCATTGCTTTAAAAACATGCATAGTTATTGCAGATTCTAAAAAGGTATAATACATGTTACATTTATGCCGATATTTTTAAAAAATATCAATTCAAGTTCTCGTTGACCATAATTTCTTAATCGAGTAAACAAAGGAATGTAAGACAAAGGGTTACTTTATCTAGGTATTACGGGTTGATCCTTTGTTGAATGCGTAAGAGCAGGTAGTCCCTGTTGATAAGTCCATCAGCCATTTAGATAACGACCTTGTTACCACAACTTATTGTCGTATATCCCAATCAAGAGTTTAAGGGTGGATCTTTAGATAAAGACACAGCATTTTGGGGTAAACACAAATCTTGTAAGAGGTTGTGCCACACTGCATGCTTGCATGCAGTCGAATTGGGCCGGCACGACCGGGGAGGTACCTCTCGCTTATACGAGACTGGCGTAAAGTGACAGCTGTGCTGTCGCGTTTCGCGCGGTGTGTAAGTAGCCGGTGGCCCATGGAGGTGGGAGGAGAAAGGGTGGCAGCGCATCTGTATAGCCTCTATGCGGATGTTTGTGGGCGTCGGTAGTCACGAAAATGGCTCCGGCTGCTCGTTTGCCCTCCTATACCATAAAAAAAAACACTGCTTGTGCAATAGAGATGAGTAATGCCATTTATTTCTTATGTAAGTAAATCAGTTTAAGTACCCAGTTAGTGTAAATCGTAAGCAAAAACTGAGTCCGTAGTACGAAAGCCAAATTCACTTTTTAAATAAATCAAACACGTGGAGGTACAGAGAGGTATGCGCAAGAGACGATTGTCTAAAGAACACTAACTGGGTACTTAAACTGATTTACTTACATAAGAAATAAATTGCAGTACCCATCTCTATTGCACAAGCAGTGTTTACCCCAAAATGCTGTGTCTTTATCTAAAGATCCACCCTAAACTCTTGATTGGGATATACGACAATAAGTTGTGGTAACAAGGTCGTTATCTAAATGGCTGATTGTCTTATCAACAGGGACTACCTGCTCTTACGCATTCAACAAAGGATCAACCCGTAAAACCTAGATAAGTAACCCTTTGTATTATGTTCCTTTGTTCACTCAATTAAGAAATTGTGGTCAACGAGAACTTGAATTGATATTTTTTAAAGATATCGGCATAAATGTAACATGTATTATACCTTTTTAGAATCTGAAATAACTATGCATGTTTTTAAAGCAATGGGCAAGCTTACTATCATAGATTTTTTTTTTGCCAAGTGACATACAAAGTTAGTAAATCAAATAATCAAAGATTTATTGTTTTCATTTTTATTTTATTTTTTAAATTTTGATGCAATCTAAGAAAATCTCTTTATTGTTATCAATGAAATAATTAATTAGCTGCATATTAAAAAAACAAAATACAAAAATTCCAAAATTTGTGACTACTATAACAAAATTAGTGAGTAAGAGTCGCATAATTTTGAAAAAATGTTATTTATCCCACTTTTTTTTAAAATTCAAACCAAAAAAAATAAAAATATTTTTTTTTAATAACCCACAAGAGGGGGCATCGACCGGTTCCCGTATATCTATTCTTTACGCCACACCCTGTATATCACATAAAAATATAATGATTAAATGTAACATTTCTGTGATAAACCGTAAAGTCGAAAAGGTCCTCTGACCGAGATCAGCAGGACCTTAAATAATAATATAATAGATATTATTATATTATTATTTTCAATTCTTCTCGGACTATATTTTAATTCACTTTAGTAGAGAACAATTTCGACAACACCTGAAACACCGCCATACTTTCAATTCGTAATAATTACTTTTGGTAAACCAAAGCGTTATTCTGAGCGAAAAAGCAAACTGTCATCCGACGAGTGATTTCGATTCGGTCCTGATGATGCGGGATGTTTGCTTCCCTTCCTTTGTGCCACGTAATGCTCTTGGAGCTGAGCGAAAATAATTAAGTGTATTATTGAATTGTATCATATAATTATGGAACGTATATTAGAAGCAATGATGTAGCCGGTGACCGGTTGTAGAAGAAGACTGAAAGTGTATATAGTCATATTTGTAGATATGTGACATATTCCCGACCATGGCTTCAGATCCTCGTTTTGTGCAATGCACCATAACTGTAAAGAGATTTGAATGTTACAGAACAAGTACCTCGGCTTGGTCCACGGCACAATTTGGATAAAAAATTTCAGACAACAGTAGTATATTATTATTTCTTTACAAGAAATTACAAATACAGTTTGAATTTTATAGATAACCATTGATCATGCAGATGATAATGGACATGGTAATAACGAAATTGCTTTGATAACTCGTTAATAAGCCATGAAAAAGGGACAATTTTAAGCAAATAAAAGAAGATACCCTCTTAAATGACAACCTGCGATATGTACCGAAAAGAGCATGTACTAGATAGTTAATAGTTAACATATACATTTTATATATTAAAAAAGTTATTTTAAATATAATTCTTATTTAAAAAAATCTTGTGTTACGCTATTTGTAGTGGGAAGTACCCCAAAACGGCTCAACCAATTTTCATTATAAATTTATGTGTATATGTATTCGTATTTCTAATTCTATCATTGTATTCGGATATTTTCACGAAGTTGAAGAAAAAAGAAATTAGATTCCTTGTTAGCATAAAAGTAACTTCCAATTTAAGAAATATTAACATTCAAAGAAAATAGAATTAGAAAAATTTGTAAATGGCATCTCAATGAACTGAATTCTGCGACTCCAGTTCTATTTACAGAAATAGCTTGTGTTAATCGTTGCAGACTGAACCTAGATACGTCTGTCAGTGCACTAGACTTAGAGAAGTACTTGAACACTATAAAGTAAAGAAATATTTTCTGATTTTCTTTAACAACTAGTTTATTTTCTAATTGGGAATCTCGATGTTTTTTTAACAAACCAATGCTTGTCTCTTTGTATTTTATTAAAAGAAAAACCTTTAATAAACTAAAATATTTATTAGACGTATTTATATTATTATATTTAGCCAAAGGCAACAAAAGTGTTTTTGCCAAGAAATAAAGTGTGGGCAGGTAGGTACTGTAATAATTGTTTGAAGAAGAAATAAAATATGAAAGGTTTATCGCTCCAAGGAGCCCGTGAGGCGAACGGCCGCCCGAGCCGCCCACCGGCCTGTTAACTTGATGTCAGTTCGCCTCGACACTATAAATAATTAATGCGGCTTGCCTTAAACGGGTCACTTGGTTTAATTCTACAGTAAGGTGGTTTCCTGACGACTACTCCATGTTTATGACCTATTAAAACTTTTTGAAGATAAGAAAAGCTACAGAGAGCCAGAGGTAATGTGCCTTGATTTTAAAGAAATACAAGCGGCTGACTTCGGCTATTCTCGGACTAACTACCAAAAAATACGAAATTATTCTTTAGGCTAATCCAAATTTAAGAAGGTATGGTACTAATGTGTCACAAAAAAACAAAACACATTTTTTGCTTTCACAAATTTTATCGTATAAAGCAGCAATCCGCTCTGGCCTTGGAATGCTAGTTTTATAAATAAAATCGACTGCAGTCGCGGATAACAGTTACTCTAGTATACCTACATATTCTAAGAGGATTTCAAGAGGAGCTTGGGCGGGTATCGGATTAATGTCACGATTACGACGTTATGTATGTAGGGAGCAATCTGAAGTCTTGTTGTGGAGTATCACCTTTAACGCGAACGAAACGCTAAAATAAAAGTACCGACTGCTCGTTTGCCCCCTATATCATAAAAAAGACAAATGAAATATAAATAATTCTATATTATATAGCTTATAAAAGCAATATTATATAAATATTATTTAAATTCAATGTCTATAGTTTAATATAATTAATAATGATATTTTCGGTCGTAATTTTCACTTCTGAAAGTTACTTTTGAACTGAAAAGAGATTTAGAGATGTTGGAAATTTGCCTCCATCCAGTTCTAAGTTCATCTTGTATCAAGACTGCAGGCACTTATTTTACCCTTTGGGTACGAAACCGTTGTATGGTGATGTGGTGAAATTATTAATAGTAAACATTAAAAATAAAATATCAATTTGCTTATTTATAAATATTATTAACTTTAAAAAAAACTGACCAATTTTGAGTCAGACTTACACTGAGGGTTCCGTACGAACAAAAGGCATAGGCGACTTTCTGCGACATTTTTACCAGAAAATAAAATAACTTTGTTTTTCATAGCGTTTGTATGAACGACAAAGTTATATTATTTTGTGTTATTTGAAAATATATTATTATATTATATTCAAACAATTGATTTTAACACCTTTCTATAGACACCCTCACATACACATTGGATGAAAAAAAAAATTAGATAAAGTTCTATGAAAAGGAATAAATGAAATATTCTTTATTGTGTACAATACAAAAATTTTAACAATACATAAGAACAATTGAATACAACATTGTCCACAAAAGTTGTATGTGGAGTGTGTGAAAAATATGAGAGATAACGGTTCATAGAATACATCAACCTACAAACATTACTGTGACATACAGACGGACGAATGGACGGACAGACAGACATGACGAATCTATAAGGGTTCCGTTTTTTGCCATTTTTCTACAGAATTTTAAAATATGTGTCATGTTATAAAAAACTTGCGACACTAATCTACTTAATATTATTAGTAGCGTTAGTAGATAATAATACCTAAAATTGAATTAAACTAAGCAGATTTGTTAGCATGTCATGTTATAGTTATGAAGCAGCTTTCATTATTATAACATGGCATCTTAGCTTGATCTTTATGTCAAAAGTAGACTGAAAATATTTTTTTGAATATGCCAAAGTTGAGGAAGCTATACTTGGAGAACAAAAAACTTTTGTCAGGCAATAAACTGATAAATGCTGTTGTTGATGATTTCAATAGAATGGCACGGATGTCAACATCATCAGAATAAAATAACATGACAACTCAGTTCACTGTAGACCTGGTTTTATAAATGTAATTTATTATTTGTTTCATTATTAAATGATAATTCAATAAAATGGTTATTGTATTCAACTCGAGTAGAGTTAATGACAACCGCAATGACGGCATTCAATTAGCTGAGCTCTGTGATAATTAAAGTTATTAAATATTAAGAGCTTTGAGCAAAATATTTACCACATGATATTTTTTTTAATGGTAAAGTAGCAATTAAATGAAGTATTTTTGTAAGGAGTGCAACGGAATACGACCGGGCAGGTAAATATGATTTACTCACTTGATACTGTTGCATGTTTATAAAATAACACAAAAAGTACCAATAGTTAGGTTCTTTATTGACATAAAATATTTTTTCCGTAAAAGCAAATAGTTCTCATGGGACTACTTATTAGGTACATGGAGAAACCGCGTGTTACAGTTAGAAATATAATATATTTATCTAGAGACAATCGCCTAAACCAACAGTTTCAAGTATGAAAAGGAGTTATTCAACTAAATTAATATTCTCTGATTATTGTCTCCAACCCCCTATAAACGACCCAGACAGCTTTGATCTTTTTAGACAAAGCAGATATTTTCTCAGACTTTATCATATTTATATTGTCCTTAGAAATTAACTTATATTTCTACAAAGTCGCGATCAATACAATATGTTACCACTTACCTCGCCTAGTATCTGTATATTTTGCTCCGCTTGCTCTTTTGTACTTCAGTTATACAAACAAAAAATTGGACAAGAATCGAATGTGTATATCACTATAATTGACCATGAGCTGATGTCTATTTCCTTTGCACCTAGATGATGGTACTTGAGGACCAGATGATACTAACTTACTATCAGTAAAGGTTGTTTGCCTATAAAATAAAATTAAATCTGAAATGTATGAGTAGGACTGACCTGAGGGACAGGAAAGGTACGAGGACAACAACAACACAAATTATATACAGCCCTGTGACAGACAGGCTGACAGCGGTGTCTTATAGCTTAATAATAGTCCTATTAATAGCTTAATAATAGTCCTATTTTTTTCCCTTTGGGTACGAAACCGTAAAAGTAAGTTATGCTAACGTACACGTTACACTACTTTGTCGTATATGATTGAAAAATATCTTACGTCGATCCAAGAGTTACTCCTGTATAAGTGAAATACGTCGCCATAACAATTATGCGGATATTTATGAGCGGCGGTAGTCGTCAAGATATTTTGTCTATTTTTTCTCTCTCCTTATTATAAAATTAATATTTCTACTTTATCGTAAGCCATAGTAAAGCCAGTGTAATAAATCCCGACATCCGGCGCGGCGAGCTCATTTGTACCGCGGCTCCTCGCGATCACGCGACTTGCACTCGCATGCTAATGGCCGCATTAAACACACCTACTGTGAATCATATTTAAGCCACGAAACGTTTCATGCGTTAATACGGGGTGAAATTTATAATTTTACTTTACTTTTAGCTTTTACCGTTGAAGTTATATCTTACAGGCTCTGATCTTTCTCATCATTATATTATTAATGCTTCTCACTTATTTCTGAGGAAGAAGAAGCATTAGAAAATGAAGAGCATTCAAATGTTATGAAATAGTATCTATAACGTTATTGATATACATTAATAACGACATTATCAACCCTTCTCGTCCTAAATAGGGGCGCTTGTCCACCGCCGCCGTCACCGTAGAGCTATATTATGTTCGTGTGGCTTGTGGCTCTCTGAGAGGGAGGAGGGAGTGCATAATAATTAGGCGGGTGTGTCCGTTGGTAGACCTCAAAAGGTCGTATACCTTACTGCTACTTATACTATAAAATACATCTTATAAGAATGTCAAAAGAGCCGACGCATGGCATCTCTCATATTAGAACCAGATACGATCTGGTGAACGTAGTCTAATTTTGTTGAAGGTCTACCAAATTTCCATCTCCAAAAATTGGCCTAGTGCATAATTGTATATTGCTACTTTACTACTTTTTAAGGTTTTTAGGCAAAAATTACTCACTAAACGAATTCAGATGAAATTTGTTACACATATAGATGTATAGTCAGGTATAATATAAAAAAATCTTCATTTTTCCAAAAAGTAAATTATTGATTTTACGCAGGTGAAACCGGGAAACACTGCCAATATTGTTGTTTAAGCAAAACTTACCAAGAGCTACATCATTAAACCAACAGCAATTAAATAAGTTACTCAAGTACACTAATATTCTATCATTATATTCTATAACTTCCAATTAGGTAATATTGTCTCAGACAACTTTGATCTTTGTAGACAAAGCACTTTCCCAGAATGCTTCGTTATTATATATTGTTCTTAGAAATAGACTTTTATGTCTACAAGTCTAGATCCTCGCGATCAATACAGGTACTTTTTACCTTACCTAGTGTCTATATATTTGGATCTGATTGCTCGATTAATTGCGTTCCTTAAGTTGAATAAATTGACTATTTACTTACCATTCAGATTATGATACATGATAGTTACTTATCAACAGCATGCTTTGAAATAAATCAAATAAAAGCGCGGATCGTACTGACCAGAACGATTTGATTATATCATTGAATTAATATTACTGACTTACGTAAGTAATATTAATTCAATGAATTATATTGATAAATTAATATCGAAATACCAAAATATGTAATGTACATCAAGAGCAAGATTTGAAACTCTTGTAATCAACGGGCTAAACCATTTTTACCCGCGACGAAACGGAGACGGTACGGAATGGTATATGGATTATGTATGTTAAGTTTTTAATTTCAACATAAATATAAATAAATGCTTTTTTGCTTTGATGAAATTTAAAATTGTAGTTAAATATCTCTAAATTATTTAATGGCAGCCCCTGACGGATTTTCTTACGTTTCTTATATAGTCCAGAGGAAGTAAGATATCTATCTAGCACCGGATTTTCTTACGTTTCTTATAAAGTTCAGAGGAAGTAAGATATCTATCTAGCACCTCAGCACATACATTATCAAAGTCTGTTTTTTTTTAAATATTTTATCCTTTTTTCAATTAAATATTTACCGTTGTGGGTTTCTACAAATTTTTAATTTTGTTTTTATATTAACTCGTTCGGTAAAAATGCAATCAATTTGATTGACAAAGTAATTATTATATCTGTTGGCTGTTGAATATGTCCTACGGATGTCATATTATGAGTTTATTGTAATAAAATTACTATTCATGTCAATGTGTTTGATGTATTAATGGTTCAGACAACTCAGCAACCTGTTCGGAATTCATGACCTTTTCGAAATAATTTGTTTTTTTTAAATAATACGAGTATTGTAATGACACAAACGTTTTCCGTAAAGTATGTCATTAATATTACTTTGAACAAAAAATCTTTACATTCCTTTGTAAGATTTTTTCTCTTTCTCTTTAGCGGATATTGCGATGATAAAAGCAACGAAAATGCCCACTCGCTCCAATTGAGCAGTAAGCGTTTTATATTTGGTACCGTTCAATTCTCATATACATTTCGCTGGGAACTAACAGTTTGAAGTACAGCAGTACAATAACGGCGTACAGGAACGTTTTCCGATTGCCTAAACAAGCTTGGCGACCTGAAAAGCGTTTTCAAATGTTTGTGTCGTTTTAGTTCTTTGTTGGAGCGTGGTGGAGTTTGCTCTCAACTGCCTATGGTGAACCCAATTTTGCATGTTTCATTTAAATCTAACATCCAATACACGCTAATACGTAACACAAGGCAGATGGGCCAGTAAAGTTGTTGACTATAGAGTGATGGCCGCATTTAGGAAGACGAAGTGTTGGTCAGCCATTCACCAGATGGGAAGGCAATCTCCGTGCAGTGGCCGGTAGCAGGAGATCGGTCGTTTTGAGTTCATTGAAGGAGGCCTAAGTCCAGCAGCTGACTGATGAAGGCTGCTTGCGATGATGATGATAATACTACATACTGTAAATCTCAATAAAAAATTACAAAAATATAGCGTTTTTGTTTGTTCGAGAAATAAGAGGTGGGATGAAAGTACAATTAAGCTTACATGATCGGGGAGTTATCGTTAGTGATAACAGCTCTGTCTCGTTGGAGGCGGTATGGGAGTTTCCCGTGGTTCATTTATGATAATTCTAAATAACCTCTGGTTGTTTTGGTGCGAATATTAATGGACGTCTCTGGTCGTATTTACTTTATGTTGTTAAAAAGAAACTCATAATTTAAATAAAGCCGAATTAAAGAGCCTTTGTATCGTAGATTAAAAACATCGATAAAATATGGCGCACAATGATAAAGGTATAATTTATTAAACATAGCTGCAAAATATTACAGAGCCCGTACAATTATTAAATTGAATCTTTCTCGGCTTTATAAGAAGGCTTTGCGAGTCCCAAAGGGATTTGTATATCACATAAAAATATAATGATTAAATGTAACGTTTCTGTGATAAACCGTAAAGTCGAAAAGGTCCTCTGACCGAGGTCAGCAGGACCTTTGCGCTGATTCGCCAAACCCAAATCAAGAGGAGATATTATGATTGTATAAATGTATGAAAAATGTATTTAGAGTGTAGAGAATATTTCTTTCTTTTCTTTGAAGATTGTGAGAATTTGTAATTTTCTCACACTGTATACATAATTCAGCTTTGTATTAAGAGGTAGTGCCATGCTCCATGCATGCATGTATTTTTTATACGATTTTTGTCGAAATCATTCAAAATGAGTTGTTGTCTTCCCGCATTGGGTGTATAATCGGCTTACACTATCCACATTTAAGATATTTATGGAAAAGAAAATTCAACATCAAATAGATCATAGCTATAATTTTATTATTTCAAATTGTTCGCGAACTGTATTTAATTCACTATAGTAGAGAACAATTTCGACAACAGCTGAAACACCGCCATACATTCAATTCAATTTAAATTTTGGTAAACCAAAGCGTATTCTGAGCGGAAAAACAAACTGTCATCCGACGAGTGGTTTCGATGCGGTCCTGATGATGCGGGATGTTTGCTTCCCTTCCTTTGTGCCGCGTAATGCTCTTGGAGATCAGCGATAATAATTAAGTGTATTATTGAATATCATATATCTTATAATCGTTCATTAAAAGTAATAGTGATGTGCTGTCACGTTTCGTGTGGTGCCGGTGGCCCGATGTGAAATAAGATTGAAGATGTGTTTATTTAACGGTGCGGATGTTAATAGACGTGGTAATAACGAAATAGCTCAGATAACTCGTTTTGTCCCCTTAAGCTACAAAAACAAGAAAGGATACTAGGTTTTGTCCTAATAAAAAATGTTTTAAGCGAATGATAATTATTTCATGTTTTAGGCAAATAAAAATTATTATTATTGTTATTATTAAATTAACCGATTATAACATTAATTTTCATATTTTGAATCTCGATAACTATAATAGTTGTATAATAGAATATAATTAAAATGAGGGATGATTTTACATGCTAGTTAACTAAAAGTAACTATCATACAAAAAGTTTAAAGAAAATAGAATTAGCAAAATTAGAAATGGCATCTCAATGAACTGAATTCTGCGACTCCAGTTCTATTTACAGAAATAGCTTGTGTTAATCGTTGCAGACTGAACCTAGATACGTCTGTCAGTGCACCAGACTTAGAGAAGTACTTGAACACCATAAAGTGAAGAAATATTTTCTGATTTTATTTAAAAACAAGCTCATGTTCCAATTAGGAATCTTAACATCGGTTGAGACACTGGGTCTGTTTGACTGTCGACTATCGACTATCGATAAATACTGATTATTATGATTAGAGTAATCATTTTTTTATGAAGCTTAGTAATCTTGTAATGAAGACAATAATTATACTAGGTACCTACGTTGAATGTAAGCAGTTTTTAATATGCAATATA
>LUGF01016664.1:13852-36439 GCA_001625245.1 Calycopis cecrops | reverse complement strand
TGACGAAATTTTATGACATTAGATGTAACGATTTTAGGCACTTTTTATTAAAGTTTGCTATATATGCACTGTGATTTATATATTGTTCGAAGTGTTTTAAGCACTGGTTTTAGGTTTTAATTGTATCACTTTGTTTTGGAGCACTTAAATAATTTTAAAACTACTTTAAATACGAGCAAGATGTTGACAGTGCCGCCGTGGCGCCCTCTCAACCCTGTATATACTGAGCTGCATTTTATCTTAAATGAAGTGTTTTGAATATTAAAACGTATTTGAAAAATGCTTTATTGAGCTGTGTACTATGAGCACACATTTTTTTTTTAAATTTGCTTATGAAAAAAGTATTTGAATAATAATAATATTAATAAATGCTGCTGGACCGGTTCAGTCGAGGGTGTTCTTGGTGGATATAACCGTTCCATACGATGAAAATTTCTTCTCCTTCCTCCATGGGCCACCGGCTACTTACACACTGCACGAAACGCGCCAACACAGCTGTCACTTCACGCCGGTCTCGTGTACGTGAGAGGTACTTCCTCGGTCGTGCCGGCCCAATTCGGCTATTGTAAGACACTACCTTGGGAAAATGTTTCATTCCCATGGGAAAACGGGTAAACTTCTAAGCAGCTTGACCGATTGGGTTGAAATTTTATATGGGTATTTCGATGGTTACCTGGATGGTAAAAAAATACAATTGGACCCGGTAGGTGGCGCTGTTGTCGGAATGTCAACTTCTAAACGGCTTGACCGATTGGGTTGAAATTTAAAATGGGTATTTCGATGGTTATCTGGATGGTACAAAAATACAATTGGATCCGGTAGGTGGCGCTGTTGTCGGAATGTCAACTTCTAAACGGCTTGACCGATTGGGTTGAAATTTTATATGGGTATTTCGATGGTTATCTGGATGGTAAAAAATACAATTGGATCCGGTAGGTGGCGCTGTTGTCGGAATGTCAACTTCTAAACGGCTTGACCGATTGGGTTGAAATTTTATATGGGTATTTCTATGGTTACCTGGACGGTAATAAAACACAATTGGATCCGGCAGGTGGCGCTGTTGTTGGAATGTCAACTTCTAAACGGCTTGACCGATTGGGTTGAAATTTTATATGGGTATTTCTATGGTTACCTGGATGGTAAAAAAATACAATTGGATCCGGTAGATCCGGTAGGTGGCGCCGTTGTCGGAATGTCAACGGCTAAGGTCTTAAAACGAGTCGCCTCAATTTGATAATTCTGTGAATTGGGGGAGCTAGAGGGGGCTAATGTAAAGTGGAATCATTCAATTTTGGCTGCCGGAGATGCGCCGAATTGAAAAAAAAAACGGTTTTTAGGTAAGAATTACTAAGCCGTATTTTTTTCACAAATAACTTGAAATCGAGTATTCCGTGAGTGTGGGAGGCTTAAGGATGTTAATATCTATTAACATAATAAAGTTTTAGTCGCCAGAGATCCGCCAAATATTTTGTCTTTACATAAATAATTTTTTTTTATGACTTGCTGACTGCATATGACACACAAAAAATGACCTGAAGGCGAGATATGTGCTACACTCCGTTCAAAATAAGCGAAATAGGATTTGCCAATCCACTGGACTCGCTCGCTACGCTCGCTCGTTGTGTATAAACATAGTCTAACATAACCTAACCCATCCAAGTATGATTCTAAAAATCACACTTTGGCTATTAACACCCTTAAGCCTTCCCACACTCACGAATACTCACGAATACTCACGAATACTCGATTTTAAATAAATAAATAAATAAATAAATCTTTATTTGAAAAACACACTGAGACCGACAAGTTAGGTTAAGATAAACACAAGAATAACAATATCAAAAAGAGAAGAGTGAGAAAAAAAAAAAGTACATAACAAAATACAATTGGCAACAGTGTGTTTCACAAAATGGTGGGACCTCAGCTATAGCCAGAACCTTATCAGTCCTGACACTGATTTTTAGGGCCACCTTCATATTTTTTTTTTATCCTGGCGGAAGCGACGTGATTTCAGGTCATTTGTGAAAAAAATACTGCTTGTTAACTCTTACCTAAAAACCTTTTTTTTTCCTATCCGCGCAACTCCAGCAGCCAAAATTGCATGACTCCACTTTACATTAGCCCCCTCTAGCTCACCCAGTTCGCAGAATTATCAAATTGAGGCGACTCGTTTTAAGACAGCGTCCATGTCAACTTCGAAACGGCTGAACCGATTGTGTTGAAATTTTATATGGGTATTTCGATGATTACCTGGATACTAAAAAATACAATTGGAGCCGGTAGGAGTCGGAATATCAACTTCTAAAAGGCTTGACCGATTGGGTTAGAATTTCGTTGATTCGTCGCCCAGCCGCGCGCTATTCAAATTCGCGCGCAGCGAACAGTTCTGTAGTTTTCATTAAAAAATAATATCAATATAAAAACACAACACCTCAAATAGATTATCAGTCATCCAAACAATAATAAAGCAGCTCACAAAACGTAGCTCAAACTGAACTTTATAGCAGCTCGTTATGTAAGACTTCATTTGGAAAAATCGTCTCCTAACTTAATATTAAATAAAATAAACAAAAATAAATAAATAAAAAAACTTATTTTGAAAAATCACACTGAAACTAACAAACATTATGTGATGATAACAATAAAAAAAAGTACAAAAAATAAAAGAACAATAATAAAAAAGTAAAGTACACAAAATTGAAATGGCAACAGTGTGTTTGACAAAATGGTGGGACCTCAGCTAAAGCCAGAACTTGAACAGTCCTGACACTGATTTTCAGGGCCACCTTGTTTTTCTAATCCTGGCGGTGATGAAATGATTTTATTAAGGGAGGTAATTAGTAATAATTCCGCTGAATAATAATAATAAATATATATACCGACAAGGAATTTACTTACAAATTGATGCATATGATACATTAATTAGATTAAATAAAACTATATAATATAATTAAATACAATTAACTACTCTACAAATAAGTACATTAAGATATGTAAATGTATTGTATTAAGCTCAACACACAATTCTTGCAGCCCAGAATAAGCTATGCATACTTAATACGCTTTTTACGCCTATGAAGTTTCGACTTATGTTCTCAGGAGTATTTTTTTATAATGCCTTTTAAAGCTTTCCTTGTTACGTAACTTACGTAACGGTGGTGGCAGGTTGTTCCAACACTTTGTCGCGGCGTACCTGAAACTACCGCGAAAAGCGGCTGTTCGGTGTGTGGGCAAATTCAGTGCGTATTGAGAGGCTCGAGTGCAGTGCGTAGTGTTTATATCTTTCATCCACTCCAGTTTCCTGGCTAGATATATAGGGACGCCGTATTTCACTACGCCAAACAACATTGTAGCAAGGTGTAACTTCCGTCGATTTTCCATTTTTAATATGGACGTTTGATTAAGGAATGGAGTTACGTGATCTCGCCGTGGAATATCAAAGCAGTAGCGCGCGCAAGCGTTTTGCACCCGCTGTATAGACTTTTTGGTTCGTTGTAATAGTCTTGGACCTATAACGACGTCCATGTAGTTAAATTTGGATAGTACCAACGATTTGCATAGCACTATGCGAAGATTTTCGTTAAAGGAGTCTCTAATACGGTAAAGAACCTTGAGCCTATAGAAGCAAGTGCGTACTATACTTGCCACGTGTGTGTCAAATTTCATATTCTCATCATGGATCAGTCCGAGATTCCGTGTTTCACTCACACCCTCAATTGTGCTACCATTAATTTCAAGTTTAGGGGATTTGTTTTTTTCTAGCTGTATACGATGACGGCTGCCAAGAACTATGTACTTAGTTTTACATGGATTAAGAACTAATGCATTAGCCTTTGACCAGTTGAAAATGCTATTTAAATCACTGTTAATTAAAAATAATGAATCTTTCAAGTCATCTGGATTGAAAGAAAGATATAATTGAATGTCATCAGCGTAGATGTGGTAACGACAGTGTTTGATAGAATTAATTACATCACCAGAATATAAACTAAACAAAATAGGTCCTAGTATTGAGCCTTGTGGGACTCCTCTCTTAAGGGGACTGCGCTTCGACGCGATCACATTTAGCTCATCATTTCTAATTTCTACGATTTGGTGTCTATTATTTAAATAGCTTGCGAACCACAGAACAGCGGCCTCCTCCAATCCATAAAATCGCAGTTTAGATAACAGTAGGTCAATATTTATAGCGTCAAACGCCCGCGAAAAATCGAGTAGAACCATAATAGTTACACATCACTTCATCTTGCGCTTGTAGAATGTCGTCCAGAACACTTGCTAGGGCGGTAGCGGTACCGTGGTGCCTCCGGAAACCTGATTGTAGCGTAGGTAATATTGAATTGTGCTCCAAGTAATCTACTAACTGCTTGCATATAATTTTTTCAAGTACCTTTGAAGCACAAGGTAAGATACTGATGGGCCGTAAGTCTTTTAATTCCAAAGGACAGCTAACTTTAGGGATAGGATGCACCACGGCATCGCGCCAAATATTTGGGAAGGTAGAGGATAATATGCTATTGTTTATAAGGGTGGTTATTGTATTTAAAATATGCGGTAGAGATAGAAGCAGCATATCACGCGAGATGCCATCGAGACCAGTTGCATTAGATTTTAGCTCTCGCACAGCTTGAGAAACATCTTTTTCAGTCACTGTCTGAAATTGAAAGGTAGATGCACCATATTTGTTTTTGTTGAAGTAGTTTATATTGAATGCATCTACTGAATTATCGCCTGGTACATTAAGAAAGTGCTTGTTAATTTTATCCGGATCACACATACCAGGGGGAAGGGTGTCATCTATTAGTTTAACATTAATATTTTCTTTAATGTGTTTCCACATTGTCTTCGGTTTGCGTTCATTGGAGCTAATATATGTTTTAAAGTACGCATCTTTATCAGCTTTGATGGGCCGAGCAACCAGTTGCT
This sequence comes from Calycopis cecrops, assembly GCA_001625245.1. Taxonomy (NCBI): domain Eukaryota; kingdom Metazoa; phylum Arthropoda; class Insecta; order Lepidoptera; family Lycaenidae; genus Calycopis; species Calycopis cecrops. The sequence goes on along the minus strand of LUGF01016664.1, from coordinate 31,513 downwards.
TCAACTCTTTATAGTATGCCATTGTGGCCACATTATTATTAGAACGGGCTTTTCTATAAGCTACGTCACGACGTTTTAACATAAGGCGTATATTATATGTGATCCACGGATAACTTTTATGTCTTATGTATACTAGTTTTTTGGGAGCAAGGTAGTCGAAAACATCTAATATATTAGAAGAAAGTTCACTTGCTATGTCACTGACACTCCCCAGGCTAATAGTGTTCCAGTCAATTGATGACATGATGGTGTGAAATGAAACTGGGTCTATGTCCTTAATTGGTCTTATATAAATTGGTTTAGGTCGTACTCTGGGTTTGGGCAGGTTGATCTCACACGCAACTAGAGCGTGGTCGCTGAGGGTCGGGATGTGATCAACCCATACTCTGATCACATTTGCATCAGAGCAAATGAGATCGAGCTGGGTGTCACTATGGGATGTGAAGTGCGTGTGCTCTGTGACATGCTGATGAAGACTATGCCTATATTAATGATATTAAAATCGCCCATAAGGACGACATAGTCGTGCCACGATAGTGAACAGATGGACTCACTCAGCGCGTTCATAAAAATCGGAACACTAAGCCAGTGCGGGCGGTAAGCAGTACCGATCGCTATCCTCTTAGAGCGGACGGTGACGCCAATCCACATCTGCTCCATACACTCAAAAACAGGGTGTGTTAGTGCCCGAGTGGATATATCGCGTCTGATGTAAAACCCTACTCCACCCCCCTAGAGCGTATCCCTATAGGACGTGGTACGTGGCGAAGGCGATATCCAGCTATAGTGGGAGCAGCTGCCCCTTCTCCTTCTCTCAGCCACGTCTCGTTCACTGCGAGTACGTCGATGTCGTGCTTCAGCACCGCAGCCACAAACTCCTCGTGACCATTTCCCAAAGAGCGAGGGTTAATTAGTCCAAACTTATTTTTTTTTCCTGTCATTGCATAATATAATCTAAACTTATATTAAATAAACTATTACATGTAAAATATGATATATGATAGTGTAAAAGTGATGTGTGAACCCAAATAAGTACCAAATGATAGTAAAGAGTATAAATTATAAAGTAATAACATTATATAACTCATGATAATAGCAACAATAAGAAGTAAAATATGAAAACAATTAAGTAAAATAATGTCAACGCATAATTGTAAGTAACCCTTGTAAAACACACTGCCGCCATAATTGTATTTCTCCAGAAACGTGAGTGCAAATATACAAAAAATCTTAAACACTAACTTTAAATATTTATAATAATTCGTAACAAAATAGGGCCAAATGCAAAGTAACACATACGGAAATTTAAATGACAAACATTTTAAATACAAAAAAACCTTGTCTATATCGATAATAGACTTAATCCTATATTTTAAGTTATGTACATCAGAGTCACGACGCGCGAATATGCGGCCATCGCGAGTCCACACATATCTCCAGCCGGCCTCCTTCGCCTTGGTGCGAGCGGCGTAAAACAACTGTCGGTTCACGCGAGTTAGCCGTTCGTTTACGTAGAAAGGTCGCGGCACGGAGTCTATGTCGAAGCCGGCGGTGTCCGCTCCCCGCCTCACCCGCGCCGCCCGCAGTAGCTCGTCCCGGAGCGTGCATCGCGCCAGGCGCACACAGATGGCGCGCGCCGGTGGGCGCTCGGATGTATCCTGCGCGCGCGCGCGTCGTGGAGCCGCACGATGCACGCTCACTACGACGCGCTCGTCTATCGGTACACTTAACTTATTTGCAATTAGGCTAACAACATGCAACAAATTTTCGCCGTCGCGCTCCGATATTCCAGTGACTTCGACATCATTTGACAGGAGCTCTTGGTCGCGGTCATTAAAATCGGCCCTTAGCTGCGCAATGGTGCTATCAGTAGACTCGTCTGACTTTTCCTTTTTCTCTAGCCGAGAGAGCCGCTCATCGAAGTCATCCATACGACTACTGAATTCGGACAAAGTCGATCTTATGGAGCTGATATCCTTCCTAAATGACGACATCTCTTTGGTACATGCAGAAAGCTCGGTGCGAAGTAGTTCCATGGCCTTCATCATTGCGTCTAGACTGTTTGCACTACTTGCATCCGCTAGTGTGTCCGTAGTTCCGTCATAAGTTCTGCAGCCCTTGCACATAAATTTTGGTGCAGACGAGTTATTGGGACTTGTGTTTGTTAGACAACCACGGTGGAATACAAGACAGCATTTTGTGCATTTAGCTCCATCTGCCGTAGTGGTAAATTTACCGCAACCGTTGCACTTGCTGGCCATAGTGAATTTATTGTTTATGTTGCTTCACTTAAATAACAGATGTCTCTATTTAGGCCTCGCTATAGTATGACTTTTTTCTGTGATTTTATTCAAAAACGTTATAAAATATTTATCTTATTAAAGAACGTTAAGTATTGTTAACTCACAATTTAGCAGGATGTGTGTAATAAACAGTTATTTGTGTTTAACTTCAAACTGTCACTTCACAAAACGAACAGCTGACTGACAACGGACACTGAGAATTACTTTATCAGTTATTGTAATCGTCACATTATATATTCCCGCGCAAACACTTGTACCGGTAATTTGAACTTATATTTACAATATAAGGCAATATTCACTTAGAATTATACTGATTTACTAGTAATTACAATTTAACAAATTTAGGAGATTATAAACAACGTATTTTTTCGACTACCGCCAAGACGAAAAAAAAATTTAACACTTTGTATTTCTAGTCGCTCACTTAGTATTTTTAATCGCTCACTTAGTAATTTCGTCGCTCAGTTAGATTTTTAATACGTGAAATGGATTAATCGCAGCTCACGTTTTGTTAGCTCGTTTTGAATTTTTTATTCGCTCGTTTTATTATTCCCTTAATGAATTTGAAACGAAGGACATGTACAGAAAATAATATCATAGTAAATTATAATGGACATCAAATAAATGAAATAAAACAACAAAATGTTTAGGATTAATAATAGACAATAATGGTAGAGGATACGAAGTAAGAACGACCTTCACCCATCTGTTAACCAGGTGAAAATTGTATTTTTGAAAATTAAATATGTTTGTTAAGGTTTATCAAGAGGGTTGCCATTAAAAAAATGGTCAAGGCTATATTTAATTTAAATTTTAAAACCTTAATTTTTGGTGGTAATTCCACCCATCTGTTAACCACGACGTATATATATTAAAATGTAGAAAAAAATGCGACGAGTTAAATAGTATAAGGTTGCCGGAGAAAATATGGTCAAGGATGAGGGTTGCCAGGCTTTGAAGTTATAAATTTTTGGTAGTAATTGCACCCATCTGTTAACCACGAAGTATATATATTTAATTGTAGGAAAATTTATTACGAGTTAAATAGTATAGGGTTGCCTAAGAAAATATGGTCAAGGATAAGGGTTGCCAGGCTTTGAAGTTTCAAAAATGTTTTTAGAATATCTTAAAAACTAATAACGATATCACACTCAAACCAATTTTCGTTAAAATTTTCCTTTAAGATCTACAGCATATATTTTTTTAAATTTCTCACTCTCTTATTTTAAAAGTTAGAGGGGCAGGGACACACACTTTTCCACTTTGGAAGCGTCTATCTTTCAAACAATTGATTTTGATGCAAAATGGTTTTAGTGACCTTGATGTCATTTTTAAAGACCTTTTTATGCACACCCCTCACATACAGATTAAATGAAAAAAAATATTTTTAGATTCAGTTCTGTGTATGGAGTGCCACCCCATTACTTTTTAATTTATTTATTTTTATTTCAAATTCGAATAGCAGTTTACAAAATACATCAACCTACAAAGATTCAACTAATACTTTGACTACGGAACCCAAAAATGTCCTCAAAATAAAAATAAAATGGAAAATATTTTTAATAAATTATTAACACGTGAATAATGTAAAATTTAAAATTCTTTGTTATCAAACAATATCACTGCGGGAGTCGCGACCATAGTGTAACACGGTCGCTACCGGGTAAAAAATACCCAGTAGATTTTTGCTACAAGTTGGAGTAAAAAGATGAAAATATTAATGACATAATTTTTTATATAGTATTATATTGTATTTTTAATTAAATAATATCTTAATATACCAATATATTTTATCAATTATGTTTTAATTTTTTTTAGAAAACATACCCGAAAATCACATGTTTTGCGCTAAACAATTTTTTTTTTATTTTTGTTTTTTTGTGCTCAGCAGTAGGACAACATAGGCTGAACAAACAATTTAGATACTTAAAAAAAATAATTTAATAGTAAATCAAATGTATGTGAGGGGTGTGCATAAATAGGTCTTTAAAAATGACATTAAGGTCACTAAAACCATTTTTCATCAAAATCAATTGTTTGAAAGATAGACGCTTCCAAAGTGGAAAAGTGTGTGTCCCTCCCCCTCTAACTTTTAAAATAAGAGAGTGAGAAATCTAAAAAAATATATATGCTATAGATCTTAAAGGAAACTTTCAACGAAAATTGGTTCGAGCGAGATATCGTTATTAGTTTTTAAGATATTCTAAAAACATGTTTGAAACTTCAAAGCCTGGCAACCCCTTTCCTTGACCATATTTTCTTAGGCAACCCTATACTATTTAACTCGTAATAAATTTTCCTACAATTTGATATATATACTTCGTGGTTAACAGATGGGTGCAATTACTACCAAAAATTTATAACTTCAAAGCCTGGCAACCCTTATCCTTGACCATATTTTCTCCGGCAACCTTATACTATTTAACTCGTCGCATTTTTTTCTACATTTTAATATATATACATCGTGGTTAACAGATGGGTGGAATTACCACCAAAAATTAAGGTTTTAAAATTTAAATTAAATATAGCCTTCACCATTTTTTTAATGGCAACCCTCTTGATAAACCTTAACAAACATATTTAATTTTCAAAAATACAATTTTCACCTGGTTAACAGATGGGTGAAGGTCGTTCTTACTTCGGATCTTAGACCATAAGTTCCATGTTGGAAGGAGCATATAGAATATATAAGTAAAAACATAAACAAAAACGCATATGCACTAAATAAACTCAGGCCTATTACGAACATGGCAACTCTTCTAACGGCATATCACGGAAATGTCGCATCTAAAATAAGATACGGCATAATGCATTGTGGCAACTCTACAGACACCTTGGTTGCATTTAGAGCACAAAAGAAATGCATAAGGGCAATTTGCAATATAGGTAAAAGGGACACACGCAAACCACACTTCATTAAATTAAAAATGTGCTCAGGATAAAGGAGATGTCACTGTTCTTGTACTGCTCGACTATTCACGCGCTTTCGACACCATAAATATACCTTTACTTTTGTCGAAAATGCGATTTTACGGGTTTAGTGACAATACGGTGTCCTGGTTACGCAGTTACCTTAGCGACCGTACTCAAACTGTGGAACTGGTTGATGAATTCGGCACACGTACACGCTCTAATGCCTATCCTGTTTCGAGAGGCGTCCCTCAGGGCTCAGTATTGGGTCCTATAATCTTCTCTCTGTACTGTGCTGACTTTATTCACCTTATACAACACTGTCGCTATCATATTTACGCCGACGATGTCCAATTATATCTATCTTTTAATCCCAGGGACACGATAGAGGCCATAGATAAAATTAATAGAGGCTTGGCGCGTATATTAAAGTGGTCAGAGGATAATGCCTTAGTTCTTAATCGGGGGAAGACGAAATATATGCTCGTTGGCACCAAAACCCACATTAACAAAGCTTTAGAAATTATGCCGGAAATAATTATCTTATATATTATATAGAAAGTAATCCTATTGAACGAGTCACTGAGGCGCGTAATTTAGGATTATTAATGGACGAAAGCTTGAGGTTCGAGAAGCACGTTATTAAGATTGTAAGCAGCTGTTTTTATCACTTTATAAGATCAGAAGCTTCATAGACACCGACCTCCGTATTAAGCTATGCGAGTCACTCGTTCTTTCAAAATTAAATTATGCGGATGCAGTTATAGGGCCCTGCTTACGTGCGCGCTCAAAACATTTAATTCAGCGGGTACAAAATGCATGCTCCCGTTACTGTATGCACACGTAACACCCTATCTCAATGACGCACGCCTCCTTAAGATGGAAAGTCGAAGGCATCTACACCTCGCCACCCTTTTATTTGGTATCATCAAAAATGAAAGTCCACCGTACCTGTTCAGTAAACTGCTATGGGCAAGAGACAAACAGCTGAATCTAACAACTAAGGGATCATCTAATCTACTTTTTGTTCAACTTCATCATACAGCAGCTTTCCGAGGTAGTTTTAGATATGCCGCCACCAAATGTTGGAATAACCTGCCGCCGCCCATGCATTCTCTAAAAACAATAAATAATTTTAAATTAAATTACAAAAATTACTTAATAAAAAAACAATTAAATATTTAGGGTATTCCTTATATTGATTACTTTTAAAATTGATGCAATATTTTGGTATAAATATAACACAGTATAAATACATTTATCTATTTATCAGTAACTTGTTTTAATTATAAGCTATTACTCACCGGACCGGTTTCTAAGTTATGCGCCGGGCGCGCGGCGCGGCGGCGTCGCGGCTCCTATCAGGCTGTGGACAATCTAGGCATTGCTCGGTATACTCGCTGCTACAATCGTATCCCATGGATGCTGTCAGTGGTGGCTGTATTCATATATTGTGTAATATTGTGGGCATTACACCGTGCGTATAGTATACACAGCCATACTCTGAAAAAATTATATATCTGTCAAAATAAAGTCGTACATAGGCTCACAATATGCACCATAATAAATAACAACAAAATATTCCTTACTCACTTTCTTCCCTCCTTTATTCGTTTGTCTCGTAATCCATTAGGTAATCCAATAACAATAATAGCCATTATAACCCAGGAATGAGCATACAGATTTCGACACTCTAATATTTGAGAATAATATTTAAATTCTGCTAAATAACATAGTGTAGCTTGAAGTCTTGTCCGCGTCATGGCTGACGCAATACTGGCTAACGTCATGGCTGACGCAATACTGGCTCGCGTCATCGTGACGCCGTACTTGTGCGGTGTCCACCGTAAAATGCATTTATAAAAAATAGAATAGGCACGTTTGATGTTCAAACTATTGTAAAGTACTTTAGGTATATATGAATACGCTGTATATGCTGTTTTTTTACATATAATATAGGTTGTTTGGCTGTTACTACAACTAATCGTATCTCAGGGGCCACGTAATACCAGGACTGTGGTACAATCTACAGTCATCCAACTGAGGCCTTGAGGATCCTTTTTGGGCACTTGGTGTACTGTTATGCATTGTCCCTTACAATATGTAGAATCTTTATGTTATCTTTTATTTTTTTTTGTCTTATTTAGTGTGGTATGTGCCCTAGAATTAAGTCGTAGGCTAAGCTATCACAATTGTATTTTTATTTTTTTCTCTTTCCTTTTACGTATAACAGTGTAATATGTGTATGTACCTAAATAAAGATTTTTCTATTTCTATTTCTATTTCTATTTCTAAATACAAAACGTGGGGTGACGTGGGTAGCAGTCCTCCACCTTTTTTTGGCCGCATTTTATTTAGGTTTTTTTTCATGTTATATTTAAATAAAACTTATAAATGTTTTAACTTAATTAAAATTTACAAAAGATAAGCTTTTTGGAAATGTATAATACTTATCGGCGCGAAGACGACTTGTTTTATTAAAATGGGACAATTGATTGTGAAAGTGAATTGATTCTTAAACGTTCTTATCGCAATCCTTGGCTTAATTAGTTGAACACGTGTTACTTACAATATAAGTTCTCTGCATTGTACGACGAAGCATTGATTCTAATGTACGTTTTTCCATTAGCCGGCCCGGCACCGGCCCGGCAACGGCACGGCGACGGCACCGTGGTTTCGTTTTTCCACTGCGCCGTTGCCGGTGACGGTTTACGCCCGGCGAGTATTGGAGTATTGTAATGTTTCTAAAATATTATGATATGAAATAAAGTATGAAAATGGTCAATATCAGTCAAATACCTAAACTCAAAATATTAGTATAAATCTATTTATCAAATCAGAAAAATATCATAGTCAAATGATATTGTAACTAATATATTGATATTACCTAATCCAAAATTTATTGTCATTAACCCATCTCTAAATACGAGTCTCGAGTCTCGACACACGACTCTCCCCCGCCCCGCGTCCTCCTACCCGCCCCGCGTCGTCCTGCCCGGACCGCGCACTCATACACGCACACGGTGCAATACATGTACAATACACATGCAGTTTTGCCGGGCAGGTACCGGGTGGGAAGCATGGTTCCACGGCGACGGCGACGGCGCCGGCAGGACTCAATGCCGTGCCGGCGCCGGTGCCGGTAAGTGGAAAAGCGTGCCATACATGTTCATACATTTTTGCTTCCACGGCGCCGTCGCCGTCGCCGTGCCGTTGCCGGTGCCGTGCCGTTGCCGGCTAATGGAAAAACGCCAATTCGCAGTAGTCGTACAGTGTAGAGCTCTCTGGGACAACGATACGCTGCCCAGATAATAAAACTGTGCTATTGTGAAGTTGGAATAGTTTTATTTGAAAACTGTCATGGACCAGCATCATCCTGAAGTTGTTGACGTCAGCAGTGCTGTCTTAACCCTTTAAAAAACCTGGCTGAGGTATTCTGCCACGTTATCAGAAGTGGGATATCAAGCAGTTCCCACCCCAGACACGCCCTCAACAATGAGAACATCCCATCAGCTGGAGCCACCCAATGCCCAGGATCAAGAAGCTGGTGCCATAAACAATTCACTGTGGGTTGGTGTACTACGATCAAGATCACCAGAATATGGAGCAGTAGTAGTAGCAGTGTGGAGGAACAGTGGCGATATTACATATTACTGCAAGGAATATCGCCACTGTTCCTCCTGCAAATAATAGAGGAAGAGAGCTTCTAGGCAAATCTAAAAGAGTACTGTGGTAGCTTTGGAATAAATATTCATGCTATTGCTCCAGGAGTTAGCCGAGCGAATAGTCAAATTGTAAAGAAACTTGTCTGCAGAGGACTACCCCAAAAGGTGCGGCGTGCTCCGCAACCTGGTGACCAGCTGACCGTATCGGCGCAAAACGAATCACCTACATACCACGATACCGGCTCAGCTGTCTCATTCCATTCCATCGACTTTGCGACAACCACATACAAGTAAGCAACTGAAATCCTTAATGACACAAAAATATTCTTAAATCTTTTACCATCCTTTCAACAATTCTTCGAGATCCTCCGAGAACTCTCCGAGAACCTACTAGAAGTCTTCGAGAACCTACGAGAACTCTTCGAGAACCTACGAGAACTCTTTGAGACCCTACGAGAACTCCCCGAGACCCTACGACAATTCTCTGAAACCTCTCAAATATCTCTTAGACTTCTCGAGAACTCTCGAAGGCACTTACAAAAATCTAGTAATTTTATTGATTTTCTTCTATCCCTATGACAGAAGGTATACTTTATACTACTCAGAGAAAGCTTTCACAGTTATTACAGATCAATGAAAATCAACAGGAACTAAAGAGGCTGGTGCAGAGCGGGCACCGCATGTCAGAATGGCCGTATCGGCACGAAGACGACTTGACTTATTAAAATGGGACAATTGATTGTGAAAGTGTAAATTCTTGAATGTCCTTATCGCAATAATTAGCTTAATTAGTTGAACACGTGTTACTTGCAATATAAGTTCTCCGCATTGTAATACGAGGCATTGATTCTAATCGCAGTAGTAGTACAGTGTGAAGCCCTCTGGGACAACGATACGCTGCCCAGATAATAAAACTGAGCTATTGTGAAGTTGGAATAGTTTTATTTGAAAACCTATCGTGGACCAGCATCATCCTGAAGTTGTTGACGTCAGCAGTGCTGACTTCCCCTTTTTAAAAAACATGGCTGATGGCTGAGGTATTCTGCCACGTTTGTATCTATTCGTATAGTGCTCCGGTGGTCCCAATCCACGTCGCCATCTGGGACGGGTGGAGGACCACCGACATTGGCCGGTCCTGCTGGGCGACGGACCAACCCCGAGACCGCCACCTATTGCACGGCCGCGGAGGAGAGGGAGGATGGTAACGACACACCGCATCTACTCTTCCTCGGCGGCCTCACACCGCTAACTCATCTGACGGTGCGCCCCCGCTCGGTCGTGGGAGGCAGGGCGCACGGCAATGACACACCGAGATACCTCTTTTTCTGTGACACCTCCTGGCTGGGGAGCACCCCCACCAAAACTCCGACCCCCGCACCCCTTTCGGACACATCCAGAGCTGGCCCAGGTCAACTCGGAGCGTCCTCCTGGGACCCCTTTTGGGCTCATCGTGGTGGTTCAAGTCACGGCTACTAGGTCCTTCGAGCAGGTCGTGTCAACCTTATTCGGCGACACTGCCTCTTGCTACTTGTTACTTGTTTCCGGGCCGTTTTCCGCAACTCAACGCTGTTGCGCCTCTCTTGACACTACTTCTTACTAAATGTAGACACAAAAACCAACATTATTTAAAATGTTTTTCAGTTCGGCTATGACGAGCTAGGCAAAGAACAAAAAGACGAGAAAAAATCTACGAGCACCGAGACGCCGTTGCCGCTCACCATCGACTATTTTGAGTTCGGTATCAATTGTAACGGTCATTAGCCTTGATTTATATTTTTTTTAAATAGGAAGGACTTAATCAAATTTTTTAAATTAGAAGAAAGAAAGAAAGAAAGTATTTATGCATAACCTAATACAAATAAATACCTATACAAATTAACGGTTACATACATTAAATTTTTTTAAGGTATAGGGGGGCGATCGAGCATTCGTGGCCATTTTCATGACTACCGACGTCCAAAAATATTCGCATAAAAGCTATACAGATGTTCTGACCTCTTTTCTCCTCTCACCTCCATGGGCCACCGACTACTGACACACTGCACGAAACGCGACAGCCCAGCTGTCACTTTACACCAGTCTCGTGCAAGGTACCTCCCTGGTCGTGCCAGGCCGATTCGGCTGCATGTCAGCATGCAGTGTGGCACGATCTTTTATTAAACCCGTATACTATAAAATAAAAAAAAATATTGACTGCCTCGTGGTTAGTGGTAAGCATGTTCAACCACAGACATGAGGTCCCGGGTTAGACCAATTTTTCAAGATTATTCAATTTGTAATAACAGTCCAAAGCCAGGAAGTTGGCGGTGTTACACTCTCGTGCCTCGGAGAGCACTAAGCTTTCGCGTCAGTTCTGCGCCTGATTTCTCTCCGGTCGTGTCGGACTGCCGTCCCGAAGGAATACGAGAATAAAGGGATAGTGAGTGATTTTGTCTGCGCGCGCACTTGTGCACTATATGTTCTCCGCAGATGGCTCGTTTCTATAGAGACGGCCGCCGTAGCCGAAATTCGGCTAGGACGACATTATTAGGTATATGTTCTGCGCAGATGGCTCATCTATAGATGGCCACCGTAGCCGAAATTCGGCTAGGACGACATTATTATGTGTCCTGCGCAGATGGCTCGTCTATAGATGGCCGCCGTAGCCGAAATTCGGCTAGGATGATATTAAAATTAAAATAAAAACAGGTCCTTGATAGATAACTTGGAAGAGCAGGCAATGATGCAGGTACAGGAGTCGACGATCAACATCGGGAGGACCGCAGTGGCGGCCATGGAAAAGGCGCAATCTGTCCGTTAGTGCATTGTTATTTTATTAGTGCAGGCAGACATGGACGTACCCAGGTTCTGAGCCGGAGGAGGGGGAGGGGGGGGGGCAAATCTCGTACCCAGATCTAAGCCAGAAGGGGCCAAATCTAATAATAAATAAATAAATCTCAAGTAGTACTTACTGATAGTAAGGAGGAGGTTAAGGCCTGCCCCCCCTCGGTACGCCCATGCAGGCATACGCGCAGTCAGAGCCTTTGGGCTACCGACGCATAGACATTTTTGCGTTGCCCCCTTTTTTCCGTGAACGTGAGTTGGTTTGTTATGCTCTCACGCCAAAACTACTCAACCGATTACAATGAAACTTTGTACACATGTGCCTAAAGGATTTTTTATTTAAAAAGGTTGTTTTTTAAAGGGTCAAGAAAATATTGTAGCAGATATTGAAATTCTATTGCAGGTTAATTTGAATGTAGTGCTCATTGATATTTATTGAAGGGCGAACGCGAGCGGAGCCGCAGGTAAAAGCTTGTAATTTAAGAAATTAACTTGCTATGCCGTGCGGTTTCACTCGCGTAAAATCTGTTCAATGTTTCTATGTAAGCGTTTTATAGGTGTTTTTTTTTATAGACGACAGAGTATTGGTGATATCCCAAGTAAGAGAGCGTTTCAACAATCTCATCTCGACGATTGGGCTGTACTCGCAGCAGATCAAAAAGTTTGATCTGGAGCTGGCGACGCAGGTGAGTTATGATGATGATAGTTAAATTATACAAACTTCTATAGGGACGCTTCTCTCCCATCTGCGAGAGGATACAGAACCACAAACCTAGTCTTTTCTATGTTATAGTTCTATAGTTAGGGGTACCTCCCCGGTCGTGCCGCCCAACTCGGCTACTAGTTCGGTCAATTTAGACATAAAAAAGTGCTAAAATAACAAAAATTCCCGGAAAGCCAAATTTTGGTGGAGACCTATAGTTTACCATTACAAATCAAGTTTTAAAAGTCCCCATCGATCCTATGTGTGCTTAAAAAGTTATTCGAGGTCAAAGGTCAAAATTTGAGGTTTTTTGGATTTTGCTTGAAAACGATAAGTTTTATCAAAAAAAACTTCAAACCGAAGTTGTAGATCTTAAAATTATCTACAAACATGATTTCAATGATTTTTTTCCTAACAGTTACCATTCCTGAGATATCGCGATTCTAAGAGTCATATTATACATGATATGCACACATTTCCACACCACCAGTGAGGTAGTGTACTTGGCGCGTTTTTTTTGCCGTGGTTTCGTGGTACCGTTAAGTCATGTGTACATACAGCCGAATATTATAAATATCTATATAATATTAAAATGTTAACAATTAAATAAAGTAAATCAAATATAAAATTAAAAAGAAAATATTAATAATGTGTCTCCTTTATGTTTCACATAGCGGATGTCGGTCCTTGTAACACTACGGACAATAGAATAGCCCGATGTTTTTCAAGCCCTGCATAGAGGAAATTCAGTTAGGGACTGGCTACCATTTGAATAAATGTTTTTAGGACAGTATAGTATCTATAAAAGAGACACACATAAGTATTTATACTTGTATTAAGTGCCTAATGTGTACGAGGGTGAATCAAAAAGTACTTAGAATGAATACAAAACAAATATATTTTTTAAACAAAAATATTTTATTTTTCTACGTAATCTCCTACTAATCTAATACACTTAGAATACCGCATCTCCAACTTTCTTATTCCTTCCGCAAAAAAATCATTTTCTCGACTATTAAAAAACTCCTACCGCGTCATCATCGTCAAATTTAGTTCCACAAATATGCTCCTTTAATTTTGGAAATAAGTGAAAATCACTCGGGGCTAAGTCAGGAAAATATGGTGGGTGATCAAGGGCTTCGAAGTCAGCACTGCGGATTGCGGTGAGCGCAACTTCCGAACGATGGAGCGTTATCCTGGAGAAACAACACGCCCAATGACAATTTTCCACGAAGTTTTTCTTTAATCGCTTCACGTAATTTTGGGATTAAGTTTGCATAATAGGATCCAGTTATCGTTTGCCCTTTTGGCAAGTAATCAATAAAAAGAATTCCTTCATAGTGAAGGAATTCCCAGAATACCGAGGCCATAACTTTGCCAGCGGATGGAGAAACTCGAAATTTCTTCACGGGTAGTGAGGATGGTCGTTTCCAAGACATGCTTTGTCTTTTCGTTTCCGGGTCGAAATGGTAGACCCATTTCGTCACCCGTCACCGTCACCCACCCCACACGTTTCGTCCATGGTTACAACACGACGGCAAAGTTAGTCTGAATCACGTTGGAACATTTCGAGATTACGCTTAGAAATATCCAATCGTCGATTTTTGTTTTCTTCGGTTAACATTCGTGGCACCCATCTTGCTGCCATTTTTTTGAACCACAGTGAATCGGTTAAAATTGACTGAATGCTACCAAACGATATCTTAAAGATCTTAGCTAAATGTTTTATTGTAATTCTTCTGTCGTGTTACGTGTAAAACCAATTTTTCCACTTTTTTGGCATTTTCTTCGGTGATGGAGGTTGAAGGTCGTCCAGAACGCGGGTCTTCTTTATAGCTCGACCTACCTCTTTTAAATTCAGCACCCCAATAAGCCACAGTGGAATAGGAATAGGGTAAAGCATCATTCCTTAATGTCTGTTGAATGTCCGAAAAAATCTCTTTCGTAGAAATATTTTTCAGTAACAGATACTTTATTACCGCGCGTAACTCGATTTTCTCCATAGTTTCGTTTTTTTATCAGAACTCTCAACAATTTTTTTTGCGAACGATCTGTCGAAAACAATTGAAAGTCTCGATAAATAATAAGTAATTGTCAATGTTTAAAAAAAATATCGAACTACCTCCTCAAAGTATAATACAGATAAGTTTCTAAGAACTTTTTGATTCGCCCAGGTATACACGTGGCTTATATGTGCATATCATGTATAATATGACTCTTAGAATCGCGATATCTCAGGAATGGTAACTGTTAGGAAAAAATCATTGATACCCTTTTTGTAGATAATTTTAAGATCTACTTACAACTTTGGCTAAATTTTTTTTTTGATAAAACTTCCCGTTTTCAAGCAAAATCCAAAAAACCTCAAATTTTGACCTTTGACCTCGAATAACTTTTTAAGCACACATAGGATCGATGGGGACTTTTAAAACTTGATTTGTAATGGCAAACTATAGGTCTCCACCAAAATTTGGCTTTCCGGGAATTATTGTTATTTCAAATGTCTATATTGACCGGACTAACATACATGCATGCAGTGTGGCATTACAGCTTACTATCTCACCTGAGTGATATTTGTCGTGCCAACAGGTGGAGAGTTTCAATGAGCAAACTTATCTAATTGGTACCGCTCTCGCGGAGCGAATCAAGCAGTTGGAAGATTTGAACACAAAGGAGGATGATGGTACGTGGTTGCTCCAGAATACGCTTTTTGTATAGGGGGGGTAAACGAGCAATCGGAGCCTATTTCATGACTACTGACGCCCATAGACATCCGCATAGAGATAAACAGAAACGTTGCCGTCTTTTCTCTTCTCACCGCCATGGGTCACCGGCTATTCACCGCACGAAACGCGACAGCACAGCTGTCAACCAATTTGGCAACATGCATGCATGTAGCGTGGCACTACCTCTTCCTCTGAAAGTACTCTGCGAAGTACTTCACTTTGCACACAAGGAGGAGCGTCTGCTCTAAAGTATTGCAGCATACGTCTTATAGCAGGCTGAACCTAAGATGGCAAATATAAAATGCAACTAACCCGAGCAACAAAAATGCATGCAAATTATGCCTTGAATCTAAACTTTTCAAAAGGCAAGTAGTGAATAGGTTTAGTTCCAATTCAGTGTGCGAGTTTTTATCAGATCTCCACGTTTTCAACTCATTAGAATCTATTCTACCCCGAGTGATGTTCGTAAGTGTGTGTATGTATGTAAAACTTTGCTAACTTTAAAACGACTGAACCGATCGAATCGCTGCTTATTTCTATACAGTTTGTTATATTTAAAAAATCTGATTTAGCTTATCTAACCTTAGATTAGAAAAGAGAAATCCCATCGTAGAAACTTTCCTCGCGAACTGCTAAAGGATGGCTATATTGTTTATCCCGTGTCAGCTCGTAGCAATTACCTATGCCAGACAGAAATAAGCCAAGCAGTTTGAATATGCCAAGCAATTCGTAAAGATTTAGGGAACTCGCGAGCAAATTCTGAGTATCCGCCAAATTATTGAGAAGTCTTATGAGTTTAATACTCCTGTCCTTTCATATTTTTTTTTACTGAGTCACCTGGTGGACTCTATGGAAAATCTTAGAAGAAAACATCTGTTTGTGCCGATATAGTCACTTTATCAGAATGACCAAGGCTTTTTAAAAGTTTGGAAAAGATGTGGGACGAAACTGCATTTTATTCCCAATTTAATTCAACATATTGTGCGGAGAATACCTTACAAGGCGTTTCCTATAAAACTGGAACACTTTAAATTTCAAGTGCCTTATCCTCGAAAACGTGAATGATTTTGTTTATTTGGTAACATTAACAAAACTGGCTTTAGAAAATAAAAATCCAGAGGATATGGGAAGACCGCAATATTATATCTCGAAAGAAAAATATGAGACTAATGAACTTTTTAGTGTTCTTAAACTTTAGATACGAGTCGGAGACATGGACGATTAAAAAAGCGGAGAGATAATGGCGGAAGATTCTGCAGATACTCTGAACTGGTTTCTTCACAAACAGGTCCAATCTACATAAATTGTGCATGAAAGACACGTTTTCCACTATTTGCCTACGAAGATTACTGGAATGGAATCGCTCGTAAATACGGACGCAAACTAAAGCAAACCTTGAGCAAGTGACCATTGCAAGCTGGATGGACAACGGCCGTGAACGGCAGCTTGATTATGTAAATGGTCTGATCAGTCCGTGCGCTTAACGCCAAGCTACAAGAAGCACTTCATATTGGCGATGGGCGTTTGTTGCAAAAAAAAAACATTAAATCATCGAAGAAATCGAAAATATTATTATAACGCATTCAATTGTTGATTTAGTAGTTACTCGATGCGATTTTTCGATCAATCGCATTACAGTCGACGCGAAACTCAGCACGTGACGCAATCGTACGCGGTCGGTGGGCAGCGGTTCGATAATTCGATAGTCACGTCGATTTAGTAGTGCGGCTGTCCTCGCTACGATTGTTCGATTAATCGAAAAACTATCGCCGCGTTAGATACTAAGCGCATGATGCAGTTGCCGAATGGGACGGAACGGAACGGAACGGAACGGAACGGAACGGAAAGGAACGGAACGGAACGGAACGGAATGGAACGGAATTATCTTTATTCAGTAATCGTACATCACGGCAATACAGACAAGATAAAACATAGATTAAAGAAAAGATAACGAATATTACATACAAGAACTTAAAACTAATTTGCCATTATCAGCAGCAGTCAGGAGTGCGATGTGAGGAGCACTGAAAAGTATGGCACTCGGTATGTGACGGAGAACTAAGGTTCACAGACACTGATTTCCAGCGACATCCGTGATTCGCAAAGTAAGGCATTGACATTTTCAAATATTTTGATATACCTACTTACATAAATATTGATTAAATGAATATGATGAATAAATAAAGAGAATAAAAGTAGATTAATAATAACTATGAGACATTTAAACAAGTACGTTTTATGTGATCACATAAACATTTTAATTTAAATAAATACATTTAAGTGATAAGGGTCTAAAGGAAGTATTTAAAATTTGCAAGTGACAGCACATGAAAGTACAAAAAAATGTTATTGAAAGAAAAAGAAGTATAATATTGAAATTAATTTGAAATACACATGAATTTGGTTTTAGCAATTACTATAAGGTATACATAATACTTTTTATAATTATTTATACTATTCAGGGAACGAATAGGCGATGGTAAATTATTCCAGCACTTAGATGCCATATATGTAAAACTACCCCGAAATGC
>LUGF01016655.1:4562-24600 GCA_001625245.1 Calycopis cecrops | reverse complement strand
AAATGCGAGCCATAATTACCAGAGTTCAGCACCTTCGGGAATCCGTACGAATATTCTTCCGCGGAGCTTGCACCGACTGTGACTGGCTAGGGACAAAAATGTGTGGAGTAGCGTCTTCTAATTTTTTTTATAATATTAAATTTTGTACTATAATGATATTTTGAACAACTATAAAAAGTATTAAATTTCTTAAATTACTACATGAAGGGAAGACTGCGTACTTTAAATGTGTTTAATGACGATGATGCTTGATTAGAGTGTTAGTACAAATAGGTATCTCTGTTTAAAAAAGTGGTGGAGGTTTTACTGCTGAAACATACTTGAATTGAGAGGTGAGTGGTCCAGGTTTTATCAGGTTATTATGCTACTTGCTAAATGTTTTTTCTGTTAATTTGCGTTTAATATGGTCAGAGTCGTGTAATTTTGTGTAAACCATAATCTAAAATAATATGAATGGTAAGTAAGTACCAGCATATTTCCAGCTCTTTTTCGAGTATTTCCCGAAAGAATCTATTAGAAGCTTAGTAAGCTTTTGTTTATATAAAAGTCTGAAGTGATGCGATAACTTATGCGAGTCTGAATGACCAAACGGAAAGATTGGAGAAACCTCTGTTTTTTTGCATGGTCAGTATTTCCGTATATCAAGACTGATAGTTTTTAATTATTTACTAAAAACTAACCAATACAAAACCAGCTCCACGCCTTTCACTGTTCAGACCGCGCTGGCGGGTAATTCAATTACAACTCCTTCAGCGCACCGGTGCGGGGAACACAAAAACTCAACTAAAAGGCTTCATAACTTATTGAAGTGTGCTTCGCTGGAACTTTGCGCGGATACATCTATGCCTTTTCATACGTCGACGTAATATTTCACATGTATTTCTGTGTTGATGAAATTCAGAATTGCAGCGAATGAAGCTTCCAGAGATGTGTTTTATTGTCAATATTCATGTAAAAAAATGATCGTAGATCAAGTTCTTAACCCTTGATCGATACAAATACAGCTAAGATGTCAAGGTTTGTACGAGCTTAAGATACCACGGAGAGAGGAACTGTAAAGGACGACATCACATTCTCTGGTTATATGAATATTTATGAGCTTTGGTGCTCGTTTTTGACCTTGCTGCAATAGGAGCCACGTGTTTCTATAAAAGTTGTAGCAAAATGTATACAAATTAAAATAAATATTAGTAAATTAATACCAATCACGTATTTTCAACGTTATTATTATTATTATTATTTTTGTTTGTCTATTTAAACGGGCACGGAAATAGTAAGAGATGTGATCTGATATCTTTCTAAGCTTGGCTCAGAATGGTCTGGTCTGGTCTTTTAAAACATTGTATAGATTCGAATATACAAATATTAAAAAAAATTACCCATTGTATAAAATATTTTTCGCGCTACTAAAAAAAACTAGTGAAAATTCCTACATAACAGTCAAAAGTTTTGCTAGACATAAACCCCTGATTTAAACTTCAGCATTTAATATAGCGTGCTGTAGGTAAGTAACGCCTCACTTGTACACCTGTTAGGATAAAATGGAGTCTTTTATGCCTGGACAGATTCCATTTAGCGCTGTTTTTACATTTCAGCTCCACAATGGGGAACAAATAGAGCCGAAGCGTTTACAGACCACGCCATGCGCCGCACGGATTGTTTACACGTCTAGACGTCCAATACGCCTTGTGTTGTTATATATAGCTGCCCAGCAGTTTCTCGCGTTGAAATATATTTTACAACCCCTAAACTTAAGGATAATATACAGGAAATTTCTTAATCGGTTGAGCAGTTTTTATTTATATTTTTTATAGTATGGAAGGATAAGTGGAAAACCTTGCGTTGTGTTATGAAATATTTTACAAACTACTTTTATACTTACCAATAATACACAGGATGTTTCTACTCTTTGAAATATATTTTATAACCTGTTAGATTTATCGATAATATGCAGGAAATTTCTTCATGTTGAAATATATTTTATAACTTCTTAGACTTACTGACAATATGCAGGAAATTTCTTCACGTTGAAATATATTTTAAAAGCTCTTAGACTTACCGATAATATGCAGGAAATTTCTTAATCGGTTGAGCTGTTTTTATATTTTATATAGTTTATAAGGACAATTTCAACGAGGAGGAGAGAGGAAGTCGTTCCTCATTTGTCCTTATGCTATAAACAATATAAAAACAGCCATACAAAAATATGCCATTGACTGGCGAGGATTCGCAGTTCAACCATGCCCCGTGATTTTTATATATTTTAATTAAAATTGTATTGTTTCAGCACGTACTGTTTTAATCGACGTTATTAAAAAGTGTAAGTGAATAAAATCAGTAAATAAAGGTGGATCATGGAGGGGAATACATAATTTCTATGGGCATCGGTAGTCATGAAAATAGCTGCTACGACTGTGACTATAATCAGTAGTATTCCAAATATCTGAATACCACAAGATAGGAAAACTTCACAAAATAAAATAAGATACTCGTATTCTTTTAAACACCGAATTTTATGTATAAAATATAAATTTAATTCTAAGCTAAAATCAGGCGTCACAAAATCGGGATAAAGCAGCACCTTCCGGTGGCAGCTTGAGCAACTGAAATCTTCGCTTACACTCGGATTCCTTTAATACGATATTGAAATAGAATTGGAAATGTGACTACGCGTTTCCCGTGACTGTCGTTGGGGTATTACTTAAAATAAATTCTAACCATTCATTTTTATGGATAAGGGTTAAGGAGTTTTTTTTGTTATACAAGTTCTAATTAACATCAGTGTAAAAATTACATACAAACCTGGTTAGTGGTTTTTGCGTAAAAGGTTGTCAAACATATGCCTTCGACCTTTCGCATTTATAATACAAGTAGGGCATATTAATATTTTCTAACCAAATTTCAGCCTAGTTGACTAGCTGTTGTAGAGATTATGCAACAGGATATATCATAGCATATAAGTGAGTGCGCAGGACAATCTCTATTCCCTTACTCTCCTTTTATATTTCAGAGTAATTCCATAAAATAAGTGAGATTTAGCAAGTGGTAACACCTTTGCTATGCTGCACCGAAATCCGACTAGATCGATGCGGACGTTGCCTTCTCGTGTTTTACACGGAACATTATAATAAATGAATAAGTAATCTTTTTGTACTTTATATTAAAATGGCTTCCCAGCCGAATTTCCGTCTTTATCCGCATACAGATAAAACAAAGATAAGCTAATAAGTGACCCAAATATATGGTTCACAAGTCCGGATGCCGGAGGATCGCCGGTGGAGGCTCCCAGATCCTGCCGGAAGGTACGCCAGCTAAATTATACAACTGCCGGATGCGTCATATAAATTTTATCTCGCACCGGGAAAGAATTGTGTGCATGAATGAACAAAACTTGGGTGATAATTACAAGGAAGGCGGTAATAAATAAGCTCTTTATGTGTACCTGGTGAAAATTTTTGCGAGTCACTTCTTTTGAAATTATTTAAAGTCCTATGAAAAAGACATGAGACAAAAATATGTGTGATTTAAATAACAAGACTGAAGTAAAACTTTATATACGAAACTGGCTATTAGAAGGAGAGAGAAAGTAAACGTGCACTGCTCTTTTTTGCTCCTACAGTAATATAAGAAACGGAATTCTCTCTCTGCCTTCACTAACTTATATTCTGTTGGCCATTCTCTTCTTTCTTCCGTTTCTTCCGTTGGCCTCACCCGATCACACTTTTCGTAACGCTGTCGTCAGCTTACTCCCCAAGTCAAGAAGTTTTAATAAGTAAAGAAGTTAAACTTCAATAAAAAGTGATCGAGCAATCCTAACGCTGCGTATGTCGCATACGTTGCTTACCTTTGTGTACAGAAACGTGTTATAATAAATATTCTATATTATAATCAAATACAAATACAAATCTTTATTGCAATCATCAGTACAAAAGTGGTAACATCACCTCCTGGGACATCACTAACAATTGGTGTGGGTTACTTTAAATTCTCCATTGTATGGAGAGTGGTCTTCACATTGCATTACTGTGTAGACAACAACTATATAGTTGTCCTTCGATTGCATCCGCGATTGTTTTGAAAGTTATCACTGATACCTATTCTATTTAAATTTCGCCCCTTTATTTAATCCCTTTATGGCCTGAATTTCTAAAAATCTTTTTTTTCGTAATCACTTACATCGTGAAAGGAACCTCTGTATCAAATTTGAAGTTTCTAGTTATATTAGCTTCGGCTGTGTATTGATATATAAATTAGCCAGTTTTGCCTTTCATCTACATACTATATACTTGCTTTGTATTGTATAAATTTGTCTTTTTTTCTATTTCTTTCTGTGATTTTATCTTTATCTTCATTGCGATGTTTTGTAGCAGTTAATAAGTATTTCTATTCTATTCCAATCAATGTTTATTAGGAAACTTTAGATAGTCAGTAATTACTTACCAGCAGATGGTCCTACCACGAGTAAATCGTTCAGTTTTTCTGCAGTAAAACCTAATCCGTAACGAAAACTTCTGTCACGCAACTAACATTTATGACTTAATACCTTTACGGGGCTGTATAAGGGATGGTGAGGGATTTATGGAATTATATGACCGTAGATATACGAGCGAAGAAACTTTACTGCCCTGAAACTATAAAAACCCTTTTCTTTTTTGGATTTTTTATTAAATACCAGCTGGTTTATGAGTGTTTTTAACTTATTGTCTACTTTTAAACTGGCAACAATGTTAGTTAGAACATAGTAAATTTAATTTAGCTGCAATTAAGTTATGCCTCTGTCTCTTACAAAATACAATAGTCTATTTAATTAATTTGAATATAAATATATATTAAGATACTAGCTGTGTCTGCAACTTTGTTCGTGTAGTGTAGGAATATTATAATCAATGTGATTTGTTATTGTTTGCTTGCAGTGTGCCGAAATTTCGACTTCTCGTAGGAATGAGCGATTTTACTGCAGTAACCAGGCTTAGTATCTATTATACACTACAAAAAGTTTAATTCGAATCCGTCCAGTAGTTTCGGTGATTAGCCCGGAGAAACAGACAAACAGACAGACAAAAAAATTAAAAAAACATTGAAAAGTGTTAGATGAAAACAGTTTTTTAGAGTGACAAACGATTTATCGGATCCTTTTCAGAAATACCAATGCTCAATAACTTACGCAAGTTTAGTATTAGTTATGCTGATGTGTTACCCTGACTTATCCCATTCCCTAACGGGCCTCCGCCTACTCAGACATCACGTTCATGGCGGAATCACGTGAGCGAAAACGATCCCCCCCTCCTCAATGGGCCACCGGCTACTCACAAACCGCTCGAACCGCGACATCGACGCTGTCACTTTACGCCGGTATCAAGTGAGCTAGAGACACTTCCCCGGTCGTGCCGGAACAATTCAGTTGCATAGGAGGATGTAGTGGCATGCACCATGCAATGTATCATGGAACTACCTCTTCCTAAATTAATTTATCTGCGTCATTTGAGAGCAGTGAATTTTAGTCAGTAGTGAAACACTCTTGTATTTCACTCGACCCACCCCACCTACTAGCTCACGACCAAAAATACTGCGACAATACAAGTTACATAAGCATTAGAAGAGAAACTCTAATTAATACTATAAATTTGAAACGAATACGTTTGATCCATATAAAAAAATGGATTTCTAGTTCGCAGGGCACAATATGTATTTAATCAGCTTTGTCCAATCCATCTGGGACCTTTGAAACTGATAATGACATTATGATACACACGTCTAGGCTGTGGCGGTCGCTGCGGTTAGAGGGGGTTAGGCCCTACCGGCTACGGGATAATTAGATTAAAGCGTGTACAAATACATCTGCTTTCGGTTCATGGAACTGCACTGTAATTTTCAACCCATCAAATAGCCGTATTTTCTAATTTGTTTACGTTTTTTACGCGAAAATCTGGCATATTTTTGTTAGTACCTTATTAGCTATATACCTTTGCTTGGCGTTTTGACCAGGTTAATAAATATTGCATCGTATTAAAACTCGAAAAGTAACTACAAAATGAGTCAGAGAGAGTCTCAAACAAGTAAATACAGTCTTAGTCTGAATTAATTTAGACCAAAAGTTAATTTACCAAAAATGTATCCCATTTTTTTTGTTTCCGCAAAAATTATACTTACAAATTAAAGACCGATGGCGGCAGATGGTGAAGGATTTTTAGAATTGTTTCCTTTTTTTTTCATTACATTGAAATATTTAAAATTGCCACGCTCTGCGTTGAGGGGTGCCATCAAAGGCCGTAATCACGAGCCGGTTTTAGGGCGCACGTCGTCATACACAATGAGTTTTGTACAAGATAGAAGATAATCAAAGTGAGATCTGTATGTACCCTTGTAACACGGTTTGGAGTTGTTGTTCGAAACAAAAGACTGTCACCAGTCAAAAAACGCCATCTCAAATATTGCGATTTCATTTATTTCCAATAGAAGTAATACACACAGCACATAATACGTTCAGAGTAAATCAATCCCAGAAGAAAAATACATTTAATTATTTCTAGATAATAAAGTATCATTTTGTTATTATCGATGATAATAATTGGTTTTCTGAAATTTTATCCGGAAACGTTCAAAATTTTTTTCTTCGCAATTACAATAACTTTCGCAATTACAATAACCAACACTCATAAACCATATTGGTTATACAGATGCATTTCCTTCCTTCTTACTTAACCCTCCATGGGCCACAAGAAACTCGCACTGCACAAGACGCGACAGCACATGTCATTTTAGACCTGTATCGTAAGGGAGAGGTACCTCCTCGATTGACAGGATCAATTTAGCTCCAAAACATGTGGCACTACCTCCTACTAAAGGATGCTATAAGGTTTTTTTGAAGAAGTCGCTAATTAAATTAATAGCATGTAACTATTTACTATTCATTTAACATACTTTATTCAAATTGATACAGATAAGCCCCTTTCTTGAAAAGTTGAGACCTTATATCTCCACTCACTGGCACCCATCCCACGTACGAGTATCATTCCAGTTGCTTCTTGTTCTGGAACTCCACTTCGTAAACTTATTGGTCCATGGCCCATCTGTATTCCTACGTGACCAACTTTCTGCCTTCTCTACGCCCACTGATCATGTTTATCCGTCGTGATTTCAGTCTTGGAAACATGGCCTCACGATTTCGCCCAATAAATTATATATCCAACATAGCACGCACTTTAAGGGACCCAAACTTTTGGACCACTTTCAAATGTTAATGCCACTTTGTAGCCCCTTAAATAAATATTAGTATAACATTCTTCCAGATGCAATACATGAAAATCTGCAGTATTTGTGCTAGATATATCTTTTATTAAAGTTTTGGTAAGAGTCAGTGCTGTGCATTGCAGAAGAACCGACACGACCTGAGAATAACCTCTCGCTTACATATACCGAAGCAAAGTGACACTTATTAGTTTGAGTTTGTCACTTGTAAGTTTCCGGTGGTATATTTGAGGCAAGGAACACATTTGCATTACAATTTTGCGGATGTTTATGATCTTCGTTAGCTAACGCCTTGTTATAAACAAAACAAAAGTGTCCCGAAAATGAACAATTATATTCGACGAAGAATAAAAAATGCGAATTGAATTTTGCGTTCGGCAAATATAATTTCGCAGAATAATCACTTCTAATTGTGTTCGGCTGAAGGGCGGAATTTGCATAACTCGCTCGTACCTCCGGCACCGCTTCATGTATTGACATGAATAAATCTAAGAGCCAGCGCACATACGCTACTTTTAGCATACGCGATCGGTGATTGAGGCACTTTTTAGAAGCTGAATGCAGCGACCAGACGCTCACCAGCGCACACGTCAAAACGTCGAACGCGACGATTTAGTCGCAAAACGACTGCGAGTGTTATGCATCGAGCATCGGAGCAGTCGCTAAATCGCGCGATTCTGATGACCGCGACAGAACGCAGAGTCGCTAAATCGTGATGCAGCATCCAAGCAGTAATAAAATCGCCGATCGCCGCTGTTAAAAATAGCGTATGTGCGGTGGGTCTTATGTATTGACATGAATAAATCTAAACGGGAGATACCGAGCACTATCAAGTTATGTCTCTGTGATGGCAATTTTCTGGAGAATTTCTCTTAGTTTTTTTCCCGGATACACGAAATTTGAATATTTATTGACGAATCGAAGAGAGGATAAATATTTAAACGTTTCTTTTTTCTACAGCCCTTGTGATGCAAATCATAAAAGAACGGAAAGGACAAAGACCTGTTAGAGACTTTTAGAAAACAATGTTAACACAATATGGTAAAAAAACTTATGTCCTTTAAAAATTTATATTTATGCTTTTATTTTAAAGCGTTTTTTTATGTGACTAATGTTATAGGTAAATACTTAGTATTTACCTATAATACTTAGTATTTACCTATAATACTTAGTATTTACCTATAATATTAGTATATTAAACTTATATTACTGACATAGGTGTCAGCGCCTACATAGGTACTCGGTTGCCCAAATACATCATGCTATGTATATCGAATGTATGTATGTAACCTGCTTACCGTAAACATTTTTTAAAACTGTCAGGCTTCCTAACTATGTTTACTCTCAACACTGAACGTTTAACGTTAACTAGTCTATATGAACAGTGATTCTTACAAAAAATCAGAGGCATTTAGTACAGAGTAAACAGGTAAAGTAAAGGAAGCCGAAACTATCCCTCGGCTCGCATTACGTAGTACGTATCCACAAGGATATCAAATGTTAAAATATATTTTCAAATTCAACGAAGAAGATAGATTTTTCTTCTTTGTCTAATAGGTTCTTAAACTACTGGACCAATTAAAACAATTCTTTAATTAATAGAAATATATTTTATCAGGAACGAGCATACGCCATATATTATTATAATTGAATAGTTTTTATTTTTGATACCCAGTACTTGCCTAGTTGAAGTACGGAAAGATCTAACCGTTCTGAAACCAACTGGCAAGGAATAATCCAGATTAGAGAGCAATGGCGTTTTCTGGTGTCGGTGCTAAGATCCTATTTGGGTCTCTGAGCCAACGGAGTAAGTAAGTAGTTGAAGTGGGCAAAGTTTGACCAGTCTAATATAATATACTTTGCTACTAAATTAATATTAACGTTAGTCATGTACTTGACTCATTATAATTCAATTTAAACAATTATTAAAAGCAATGAGTCATGTGAAAATCATTTACGCAAGAATGAAAAAGGCATTAAATTATCATACAAATTGTGTGCGTTTGGGGGAAGTGCGTGCGTGACTATCGGCAAGTATGTACAGCCTGTTTACTGCTCTCGACGGTTTTTTCTGTCATAAGAGAATAACGAGCAGTTGGAGACCAACGCCCATATGCCACATTGACTATGTCAATGATGTCAAATTATACAGATTCCTCACCCTTCTTCGCGACAACTTTTCGGGTACCGCGAGCGTATTAAGACGCTTCAAAAAAAAGGCCGTGAACACGTGTTCGGTACCGGAGGTTTTAATATTCACACCGATTTTTATAAGCGAAAAGTGCCATTATGTGCATGTCGACTTGATTTATCTTTTACAAGAGAGTTCTTATAAATTGTGAATGAGATATATACAATGATTGATGTGTGCGAATACTTTACCATCAGTAGTATTTGGGATGGTAAGTGTCTCTAGTATGACGAATGTTGTCTGCCTCGTTAGATGAGTGCCAAGAGTGTTAGGTGTTAGTGGTTCAACAGAGAGAGTTTTTCATGTTTTAAATAGGCTGTATTAGCTGGCAGGTATAAATTCTGAAAAAAGCCAAAATCATTTCTGTTACATTTTTTCTATGAATTTAGTTACTGAAAACTTAGTGCTTAATTGTAGATATCCACAGATACAAAAAATAAAAAGTTTGGTAAAACCAAATGTGCATGCCTTAAGCACTCGTGTCATACGTATGTTATTTAAATTAGATACTCATGATAACATATACGTTTTTCACCAAAAATTGCTTTTTTTATTTTTAATTTTCAAATAGTTTTATGGTAAACTTGAATCTTAAAGAAAATAAGTTATTTTATATTTATTAGACATCATAATGTAAAAATAAAAACTGCTTCAGATAAAAGCGATTATTACCAATATAAATTACATAATTTTAGTCGAGAAACGTTGGTAAACATAAATTAATACACGTTAGACTAATAAAATTGTGCTGGCAGCTTATATGAATGACGCAATTAAAACTTAACCATAAAGAATGTCTCTTACCATAATGTTTTAAGTGCGCGAACGCGATTTATTCAATTATACACTCTAACGTTGTGAAAATAAAGTCTCAAGTGGCTTTACTCTCAGAGTAAAGCTCACTGTTGACACATTTTTGACGTTTACTCTGAGAGTAAACGTCACTGTTGAGGGGTTTTATATTTTTTGTATTTGTATATAAGGCTGCCTAAGATGTAAATTTTTTAGTTTCAACAGTACACATTTGATTTTTTACAATAAAACGAATAATAATTGAGTTATGGTTTTCTAATCAGTTCGTCACAATAGATTTACGGACCTATTGAAATAAAATTTAAATCGATTAGTTATGTTTTTCAAAAGTTATGGAGATTACAGAGAGAATTTTATATGTTTTTCATAGAATTTTTTCTGAAAAATTCATTTTTTTATCTAAATTGTGGGTTGGATTGCTGTTTATTGTTTAGAAAAATGACCATTGATGTTTTCTTTTATTGTGGTATGAAGGCCAACCTACTTTAAGCACTATATTATTATTTATTTAAAATAAAACTCTGACCGAACCCAGTTTTTGATTTTTAGGCGAGAGTAGAACATACCTACGCTCGCGCTTAAGGCATGCAATATCTAATAAGATGATTGCAGTATACCTATATTTGAGTAGTAACAAGTTACTGTGCTTATATCGCGTCACTTACGCTTCTGGCATATATTTTACTTCATTATCTTAAGAACTAACATATGTCTTAAGAAGTACAATTCAGGCACGTGTCGCAGATGACATTCAGCTTCCTAAACCAACAATAGACCCATGTCATTATATTACACAGCAGTACTTTCTCACGTACTCGCTTATCGCACTGGCGGCATCAAATAAACAGATACAAAGGCTTTGTTCTTTATTCATCGGCGTCGATGTAAATATTAATAGATATGTAAACGATTGTGGAGGAAAAGGCCGCTTTGCAAATTGTGGGGCTGCGAAACGCGCCCTCTTATTAGTGGCGTGCCAAATGCTGGAGGCACTCGCGTTAATGTGCAGGTATTAGAAAATTCGTTTTACAATTTAATAAAATTTATATTTCTTCTAGGTTGCGTCTTAGATTAAGGTGGTATCGAAGGTGACTGTAGGAGTAATAGAGCAACTACATAGGTACTAATATTTAGGGTAAATGGTGAGATTTTTATTAGTTATGGAGTAGCCCCCGTAAGTAATCTACTGTACCTACTGTCTCTCGTCAGAATCTGTATAATCTGTCCAAAAGAGATGACAATTCAGTATCGTATTTATAGCACCGTTTCCGTGAATAAAAAAGCCATTTTTACCTGTTTCAACGCAAAATTGATCCATATGAATAATTCGATGGTATTTTATATGCAAGTATGTAACAATATTGAACCATTTTGTTGTATTTTTAGGCACAGCAAGGCTCCTGAATAACGCATGGTTGCTTTTAATCTTGGCTTTAACTTGTTAACCGATGCATGATGTTTAATTTAATAACTTGATGACATTTTGGTGAAATACAGAAACAGACTATACTATAAGGGAAATAATTAAAAGCATACTATTGGATCCTCGATCCGCAATTAAGTAGTTATCGGTTTTAGTCAGAATGTCGTCTCAATCTTCTTTATTTACGCCGCTTCTTCGAAGGCTATAAAGTGCATTAAGTGTTCCGATTCGCGTCGAATGCTGCAACCGTAACGCGAGTGCGTCTTAATCGTCGATTGTTTGACGTTGGCATTAAAACAGAAATGTCAATATTTGAGCAGGACCGAGGCACCGGGATCAGTAATCCTCTCTGTACAAATACTACATTCTTGGAGCCCGTAAATACCTTCGGCGGAGGGATGCCAAACTCACAAAACTTGAGCACCTCTATAAAATTGTTTATTAAACTGGATCTTTTTTTTGTCTTGAATGGGAAAATCGATAAAGAAATGTAAATAGAAAGATTTCACCCACACGGATCAAAAGATAGGATAAGACAAAAATATAAATCTTGAAAATCCAAAGAGAGTCCCTTAGGCGCAGAGCATTTAGAGTTCGATACTAAACTACTTCACGCTTAATCTCAATTTCTTCTTTATTTCTTAAAAAAATGACACATTAAATGTGAAAAATTTGAGAATGACTGCCGGCTAAAAAATAATTTTAGCTAAAGGTGCTGTATTAAGCTGTGATTTTCAATAGTTAAATAGTTTCTTAGTCATTATTATTATTATATTTAATAGTTCTGATTGCATGAGTTATTGACGTTTGTTGTAGGCGACAGTAGAGCATGCATAATATGTGCTTCGCGTCTAAGGCATGAAATTATATTAAGTGTCTAGTCATAATAATAATTATAATTGATTATATAATGGACATAAACGCCTAAAATACATATTAATATATGAAAATAATTAAATACAGGTACTTATACATAGAAGAGAAAAACATTATATAACTTACGTTAAACTTATTTTCCCCCCTTCGTTCATTATCTTAATAATGGATAAAGAGAACGAAAATGTTATATTAAATGAATGAAACAAAGATATTTTCATTCATTTCATTTTTAATTAATGAAGCGAATGAAAATAGAATCATAATAAGTGGCAAGCTTTGGTCTGGTTCACTTGTATTATGTGTAGGAATAAATTGTAATAATAAATGTAATGAAAAGATAGATCATGGATTTCTATTCTCTTGACGTGCATCCATATTTCCTTCGGATACTTTCCGTATCTCTAGGGCAAATGACAATAACGAAGTCACACATGCAAATTAAAACATACAAAATAATCGTGTTATCAGTTCCGTCAAGCAAATAGAGTGAGGAGGAAAAAATAAAGGCGTACAAGAGACGTAAGCACGTTACTCTTTCACACGATTTGCTTTCCATATATTTTATCTCTCAAGTATTGTAGAGCTGTAGGTATACAGTCAGATTACGAACTTGCCCTTCTAAGCGTTTCCCACAAAGCCCTCTCTGATGATCACTTTAACTCACACTAAATACAATAAAGATAAGATGACTCACAACTGGAAGGAGATAGTGTATCGTATAAATCGCAGCGTGAAACTATCTAGTGACGTCACGTTGCTCTCGCACCGCTTGTCACGTTAAATGTGGTGTGCACGTCATATTTCACGTCGTTCACGCTCCGCCGATCACGGCACATCCTCGCCTTTGTTTATGGCTTACTTTGTTATATTTCATTATTATATTGCTACTGTCTTATATTTATCTGATTGATCGAGTTTCGTGTAGATAAACGTGTTTTGTACCTAAAACCAAATTATAGCTGATGAATATTATCATTTTTGAAATAAATTAATGATATTGTCACTTAAATAAATAAATGAGATTTGATGAGATTTTCATACAATTTATACTATTTATTGATTTAATTTTACTATTACATAAATTGTTATTGAATGAAAAAAAACTAACTCCGTAAAATATAAAATATTGTGCCCAATGTCACTCGCATTATCAAGACTAATCAATAAAGAAATATACCGAAATGCACACAAAAGTTTCATATAAATAAAGTCATGCAATTACAGAGGAGTTCGACTACAAAAACGTGGTACAAGAGTTTTAGATTAAACAAAAATGTAATTCCTCACTAAATATTACGTGCGTATAAGTTCGGAAAAAAGTACCGAATTTGATTATTACTTATTTCATTTTTGATTTCGATATGGCCGGGCCAAGGTTTGTAGGAATGTTAGGAATGGTTGAAAAATGGCATAAACCATTAAAAGTTGGTTGAAAACTCTGAGTTTTACAGAATAGGCTACGTGTTTGAAAGTTCTGATGGGAATCGATGATCGGAGTAAGCAAATAGAACATAGTAGTATTTTGTGTACTGATATAGCGTACCTGTTTTAAAGTACTGCACCAAATGCATACCAAATCCGCTAAGCAATATCTGCGTGACTAAAATTTCAACAATTTCAAGATCTTTCCGCTTGGCATGAGTCGCGAATGTCAAAGCGCTATGTAATCTTTGGCCTTTTTCAGGTATATTATTACTATCTAAAGAAAGATGACACAACACAAAACAAAACAATTTTAGCAATATTGCCTTAAGAAACTAAGGCGCGCGGAAAAATATGAAGTTTAATTCGTCTGGAATACCGATTGATTAATTGAACGTAATGTTTTATGTTTTTTGCACACAATTGACTTCAGAATCATTTTCGTCTTTAATAAGAAGATTCGATTTGCCTATAGGAGCTAACGTACAGATACTCGTACGTCTATTTTCGCTCTGAGCGGTAGTTTGAAAGAAATTAGCTCTTTCAAACAAAATCCTGCTAATATTACTATAAATGCGAAAGTTTGTATGTTCGTTTGTTACTCCTTCACGCAAAAACTGCTGTGCCAAATTTCATAAAAATCTGTTATGAAATTTGACACACACATATACAGTAACTTGTATTAACACATGGGATATAGTTATATATAGTTTTTACCCCGAAAAAATGTTCTTATAGGATGCCATGGGATGATTTTCTAGTAATATATAGATATAGTATATAATATTTAAGAATTGATTTACTGTCATAATAGAGTTTCAGTTGAACCGTGCGCGAGTACCACACTTTACCGACATTATAAAGCAAGTTATATCTCTCTCGTAACACCAAAAAACAATGTAGGTGAAAATCGGGGCGGGACCATCAATTTTCCCGCAAATTTTCCACGCCGGAGCCGTAATATATTCCCCGATGTGACCTATTACTCACACTTCACCACCAGGGGCCTTTGTTCGGCTGTTTACCGTAATGATATATTACCGGCCAGTCGAAGGTGCGAGGCTTCGGGGGACAGTCCCGGGTGCTATGATATATCACGTGATAATAGATTTTACTCCTTTGTCGATGAGGCATAAAAATCAATGTCTGTTCGTTTGTTTGTGGATTCTAAAATAGTAGAAATAATCTTAAATATATCACAACTCGATTGCTCCCTTATTCTGTAAAAAAGCTCTTCAGAAGTATTACTAACAAACTGCTGGAAAAGGTTTTAGATCAAAACAAACTATCAACGCGAATAAACAGCTAGTGCTCTTATATAAAATGTCTCTTACATATTTTTTCCGTAATCTACTGTGAATGTTTATGATATTGTAAATGTACTATGCCGCATTGTAGCTGAATTCAGTCGGCACGATCGGAGGGGTATCTTTTGCTCTCAAGATACCACAGCAAAGTAACAGCTCTGCAGTCGCATTTCGTGCGGTTAGTAAGCAGCCCGTGTTCAATTGCGGAGCTTGGAATGTCACTAAAAATGCGGCTGTTAATCGCCGCCAGTAATCACCATAAGCATGGAGGAAACACCCCCTTATTAGAAATTAAAAAGGTGATGATGTTCCATTAGAGGGATGCGGTGAAAGAGGGCAACGCGAAAACTTGTACCTCGTAGCCAACAATACGATGAAGCAGGTAACATGACATAAGTATTTCTTGATGTCGATAGAACAAAGACTAAGGAAGGATTCTATACAATTGCAGCTGCATAATAAATAACATTTATTTTTGAACCTCGCTTCGTCTTTGTTATGTTCTATAAAGCAATTGGAACACAATGCTAATTAAAAATAAATATTGGCATTGGCTCCCACGTTTCTTCTGTCTTTTTACAATTCCACAAAGGGCCTTCGTGTTCCTCGACGTTCTGTAACAACGTACAATATACTTTCTCTTTTAAATCGACTTTGAAATTTATACCAAAATCATAGAGTCCACTTTAGTTCAATCGTTTTGGATATGCGACGTTTTGACGCCGTTCCAACCGAAACGTTAGACTTATAATTTCATAAATGACGTGGAACGGGACGGATCAAGTGTGTAGTTAGTGTCAGGAATCTCAGGATCCTCGCTCCAATATATCTATTAGGGGGCTCGAAATCTGTTATTTAGTAACCAATACTTAGGTGTACTCGATAAACTATTATTTGTTTTCCTTTCACGGTTATTTTCCGAGCACTTTCTTGGAAGCAATTTATACAAAGTCTTATTTATCATCAACATCCTTCAACAGGTCCGTCATCCGTTGTTTCCTCTCTAATCAGTTTCAATTCAAAATGGCCAATACCGATTCAAAACCCATGTGTGCTACATGGGTCGTACCTATAGTGGTCACAGCACACTTATCAACTCGGAAAGTGATCGTAAACGCCTCGCCTAGAAAAAGCAGTATGGAGTTTCATACAAAGAATACTGACCGGCTCGAGGTGATACGGTTACGATCCCTTTCCGAGTTGATAAGTGTGCTGCGATAAGTGGGGTGCGAACAAATTTTGGGTGGGGCCGTGTGTGGTACACGGATTTTGAATCAGTAAGATTCTTGCTGATTTGCAATTGAGCAGAGCGGAAAAAACGCTCACATGATACCTTTTTACTACAATAACAGCCAACTTCCATCCAAAATATTAAAAAAAAAATAATATCTTAGTTGTGTGACTGAAAAACAGCAGATTTTTATAAATTAGAATTAACTTATCTTATACGAGATGTTCAAAAATATATTATTACCCATATTTATATTGCATTGGCGTTCAAGTTTTATAACTATGTTTCACGTATGGGTTTTTAATTATTTATAACAGCAGTCGCTGATGAAGTTCAATGTTGATTAAACAACACACGCGCACTTTAGTGTGGCAGACGCTTTTTTATCGCTATTTGAATTGCGTACATCATGCGGGCTAAAAGTAAAACTTTTTCTTTGTGTAGGAAACTAGGAAATAAGCTCTAAACCATGGATAGAGCTTGGATGCAAAAGACGACCCAAAAAATAAAGAAAAACAATTAAAGCTGTTAATTTACCATCGCTTTGTATCCTAATTATATACGCATGTAATGAAAATACTGAAATGAAAATACAAAGCGACATTATATTACCTACTGTGAAAATTATACGATAAAATAACAGAACACTGTGGTTCTCAAAGTTGTAACTGTCACGTCATTTTTGTTTCCGCACAATACAAAATCTACAGATCCACTAATATTCTAAATGCAAAAGTTGATTGTAGTTTTGGTATTTTTCAAGTAATATACTGAATAGTTTTGGGTGAAATTTGGAACATTATAAAAGTAAAAAAATGGTTCCCTTGTGATGGATTTTATACGGGAAATATAGTGGGTCACAGTTAATCTTTTTACTTTATCTTTTGTAAAGCTTTTGAAATGTCTGCTTGTTAAATAGCTAAGCTGATGTTGAGAAACACAGGGCTAGTAACTTATTAATACGTAGGAAGTAATTAAATTGATTGTCCTAATTATAGGTGAATAAAATGGAAGCAATAAAGAAAATCGAATGAAAATGAACCATAATCAACCCCTTCTATTTGTTTAAAACAACCCCTGCGTTTATATTTCGTTTTGAAATTAAACGGTTTTTGTCAAAGGTATGTTTCTTGAACCTGAATTTATGTTGTGGAAGCGAAGATACCTTAATATATAGCTTCATCAGGTTCCTAAGAGTGCTTGTCGGGCGAGGAGGCTTGGTTTGGGATCAAAAAGAGGACCACCTCAGATTCCCCCGCAGCTAGCAAAGAAGCTGCCCGATGCGAGAGTTATAGAGACTAATCATAGCTAATTTTATTTAATAGCTAATTTAAATATTTTTACCACGGCTGATGGGATTGCAAATTCCCTCTTGCCCAACTGTGACGTAGAACGGCGGCAATAGCTACAGTGGCCTAGGTGCTAACGTGAATGATTAGCTCGTAAGAATATCAGCGCGTTTCAGAAACCAAAAAGAAAACAGTACATTTCGAATTGTCTTAAAAATTAATCAACTAATGTCAAGTAATAACAAATGCAAAGCCATGTTTAAAATATAAGATGAAAGTGTATAAGCACATGTTCAGCTAATTGTAGAAACGGTCTATATACATTTTATAGCAAACAATTAAAAAGGCTTGTGCTTGTGGGGCACCGGCTGCGGATTTATTCCTCGTCATTTATGTGAGCCTAGTACCATACGTAAAGTTTACAGCTAAGGCACAAAATTGTCTCGTAAAATATTTAAGAGTTTGCTAAATAATTTTATAAACATCAGCGTAAGTAACACTTTTAGGTTTCCGTAACTGAAATGACAAGAAGAGACATTTATAGGATCACTTTGATGTTTGTTTGTACTTCTATCAAGGCTCGTTTTTCTTAAACGCATGAAAGCACCGTAAGTGAGTAGTATATAAAGTTAGTAAAGTAAGTTGAAGTTCATGTCATAGCAACAACGGCGAAAAAAAGTATGTGCTTTCGACATACTAAAGTAAAACTTAAATATTCATTTAATATACAAATTCATTACCATAGTTAGTGACATAACATGTCATATGATATTTTTTTTTAATACAAACAAGTTTCTTTTAAATCGAATTTGAATTTGGAATTTGAATGACAACTTCCAATGGCCTCGCCCGATATGTGATTATTGTAACGCTCTCGCCAGCTTTCTCCCCAAGTCCAGAGCGCTTATAGAAGTTTTACTTCAAAAATTGAAGTCGAAAAATCTAAGTTTCGTCGCTCATATTTATTTATTTATTTAATTGAAAACACAAATGTAACATCATTACAGAAAAGCTCCAAGTCGATGATAAGTACATGTAGGCAAATATAAATTATATACAATATTTAAACTAATTAAATAAAACATATTAACATAATTAATAATAATATTGTAATGAAACATGTTATTTTTCTGTTTCAAACAAGTTTTATTCTATTGACGCATTTTGCTTTGAATCGCTAATTGGCGTGAACTGATATAGTTCAAATTTCAAATGGGAAGACCAAAAAAGAGTAAGTATGTTATAATATACACTATGATAAACACTTGAAACTTAAATTTGCAGCTCATTTCATACAAAAGGAGTATAAACGTTCATAGACATAGGTTGGTCAAAAGTTGATATTCTCTACCGGGAGCCACGGCTCTCTCAGTCAGGGAGGCCGACGAGTCCCTGGCTTTATATATTCTTTGATCAAATAATTAAAATACAAAACAAATCGCCTTAAAACACCGCAGCTTTTATTCACTTACAATAATTTATTTTAAATATTAAATTCATGAATCACAATATCATTTACTTCGGAAATAAGCTTAATAACCTTTGTTTTGTTATCTTTCGCGTGTTTAACCCGCAACCACAATACCACATTCAAATGTATGGTGGAAAGGAAAATATGTCCCCAGCTATCTTCAGCACTAGGCCGATAATACACGGCGATATATGGGCCCACCACAAAGGGAAAGTTCGTCGGAGTTGAGCGCATTGTTTACCTGAAACAGACCACCTTGGACCAGAAATACTAGAAGCGTTTGATTACAATTAATAATTACTTGTCTTTAAATGATTATATTGAGGGAATTCACCTGCTTACACTACAATAAAACAATTTTAACGGATTTGGTCGCGGTTTTTTTAAATTATTTTACACTTCGACATTTCAGTTCTTCAGCAGATATTGTCACGGTGGTACATACACAGTCCGATTTGACCGATTGCGTCGGAAATCCTCCGCCCCATACGAGGGCTGCCTTTTAAGTTTTGTCGTTTGAAATAAGTATAGACAATATTATAGATTATTACCATTTATTGTTTTTCAAAGAATTCTCCGCGATATTTAATACACTTTTGCATGCGTTCGAACCAGTTATTAAAACATTTATTCCACTCCGAAGTGGGCGTAGTCAAAATCGCCAATTTGTATGCGTTAACAGCTTCTTCGGGTGAGTTGAAACGTTGACCACGAAGGCTTTGCTTAATTTTGGGGAACGTAAAAAAATCGTTAGGGCTCAAGTC
>LUGF01016652.1:7322-20941 GCA_001625245.1 Calycopis cecrops | reverse complement strand
TCATGTTATAAACATATTTCTTGGTCACTGCGTGGCATATGACTTGCGAGTGTCGCTCGGCTGACGTCACTGACCTTGAAGTCGATACCTTTCGCATATGAACCACGATCACGGTATTTTTAAGGACCATTTCTAACCGACTTTTATTTAACAAAATATTACAATCAGACGATAAAATTTAAAACACACCCTTGGTATGATATTTACTTCCTTATTTTAAAATTTGGCCGGTGACCAAAAAATAACCCTGTATACCATTAAGATCAGTATCATAAAATAGCTCCCAAGTTATGTGTCCAGTGATTTCATGAATACTTTGGTGACGTCTAATTTCGGCCGACCGATATTATTCATATATTTCAGACTAGCTGGTGCCTGCGACTTGGTTCGCGTAACGTATATTATAATCAAAGTGATTTGTTATTGTTTGCTTGCAGTGTTCCGAAATTCTGATTTGCCGTAGGTATGAGAGATTTCACCGCAGTAAAAAGTGTTTTTGATGTTGACCAGGCTTACTATCTATAAGTACACAACAAAAAGTTTCATTCCACTCCGTCCAATAGTTTTGTAGATTAGCTGGGACAAACAGGCAAACAGACAGACAAAAAATTAAACAAAATTGAAAAGTGTTCTAATACTATTTTAACATCGTCCCCAATTAGTTTTTCGTAAATATATTCAATGACAGATACAACAGATACAGATACAAGAATTTTACTGTTTTATTATACGTAGGTATATAGAAGTGCTATATTGTAAATCTGGGGCATTTCAATAATGTCGGCACCTTGTACAGCTCCGTGGTTTTAGCCATTACCTATTAGGTACCTTTTAAGGCTATGTTCACACGAAACACCCTAGCTCATTTTTATACAGAGGAAGCAAACCGGTATTCGCCCATTATACTAGGAAAATCTTTAAATACAATACGAAATCTCGTTTTAATTTGAAATCAACAACATATTATATCTAACTGAATAAATAGAGCTGTTTTAAAATGCGCATATATTAATTAAACCAATAAAGGGAACCAAGAATTTAGAATATGACTTCATTTTCTTATAGGTTACATTTCACTTTAGTGCCAGTTTCATAGGTTCGTGTTAAAGTCGCAGTTAAGCTATTAAGAACTTAACGGGTACGTAAACTACACCAATATTTTAAATATTATAGCACGTATCTATATCTATAAATATAAAACTCAAAGGTGACATAGTGAATCATCAATGCACAACCCAAACCACTAGACGGAACGGGCTGAAATTTGGCATGCAGGTAGATGTTATGACGTAGGCAACGGCTAAGAAAGGATTTTTAGTAATTCAACCCCTAAGGGGATGAAAGAGGGTGTTGAAATTTGTGTGGAGTTCTTAGAAACTAAACGCGGGTGAAACCGCAGGGCACAGCTAGTATTTAGATAAATAGGTAAAGATACGTAACGTGTGCCGCAAGAACATTTTAACATTATTACTTTAGTCTGGAAAAATACGTTCTAGAAAATTGATTAATGTAATTAGATCTTTGTTATAAACAGCCACCCGTGTGTTGCAGATGCGTTGCGGAGATTACTTCGAGCAGAAACCTACACTGTTTATCACTGTCATCGTCGCACATAGTACAAGGGTAAATGAGCTTTCGGGCTCATTACATCAGTCGTGGTGGTACCGCAGATGTATGTAGAGCACAGATAAGCAAGTATAACATAATATTTGAAATATAGCGTAATCATAAGAGGGACGATTTTATTTAAGTTTATATTAATCCTTACTTAATGCTTAATGCTTACACGAGACCGGCGTAAAGTGACAGCTGTGCTGTCGCGTTTCGTGCGGTGTGTAAGTAGCCGGTGGCCCATGGTGGTGGGAGGAGAAAGGAGGGCAGCGCATCTGTATAGCCTCTATGTGGATGTTTGTGGACGTCGGTAGTCATGAAAATGGCTCCGACTGCTCGTTTGCCCTCCTATACCATAAAAAAAAAAAAAAAAATCCTACTAATATTATAAATGCGAAAGTTTGTTTGTTTTATTGTTTGTTTGTTACTCCTATACGCAAAAACTGCTGAACCAATTTTCATGAAATTTGGCACAAACAGAGAGTTACTTGGATTAACACATAGGATAGTTTTATTTTTATTAGATTTTATCCCGAAAAAATGTTCCTATTGGATGTCATGGAATGATTTTCTATTTTAAACGGGATCGAAATTTACGCGGGTAAAACTGCGAGGTGCAGCTATAAAGATAAAAAATAATTAGAGCTTTGGCTTAGTAATTTTAATAATAATGAATAATATTATATCCATTGAGATTTCATTAATTAAAAACATGAGTACGTGTGATTCACATAATCTAGTGATGAAATTGGGTTCAACGGTATCGTAATAAATGGATTGTCAGTTTTTTGTTTAATAAAATTATTATTTAACGTAGATTAAAACTAATTAGGAAGGACGTAGGTGGATATGTACCATGATCAGGTTAAGCCGGTATGGAGGTGAGACGAGGTCTACGCGGCTTGTGAAGAAAGTCATGAATGTGGCGGAAGCAAGACAAGTGTGGGGAGTTCGTGATGTGTGGGTAGGTACTCTTTCCTCTCTGTCTGTCTGTTAAGAGACTGGTCATATACATCAACTACGGTACAACATTATTTACACTTTTATTTAACAGCTAACAATAAATAAGTAATTCTTTATTGACACAAGAAAAAATGTTATACATTCAAAATTGGGTCCCCTGTTTACTGAGCTAGCTTAAGTTGTTTCAGTAACCAGTGTCTTCCCATTAAAGGTACATAAATATTATGCTATACATTAATATAACACGATTGGTAACTGTTGTCCAGGACCATATCCAGAAAATAACAGAAAAAAATTCAATAGAGATAAACTTCTTTTTAAGGGCGCTATCGGTAAAAAATGCCGAAATTGAGTTTTTTTAAGGCAAATTACTCGTAAATGGAAATAATCGATTGAAGATCAACATTGGTTCCGCATAGCACAAATATTTTTTATTGACTTAAGCAATAAAAATATTTGTGAGCATAAAAAGATTTACATGGCGTAATTCAATAGTAACTTTGAAATTTAATTAAATAAAATCTAACATTATAATGTTTATTTTTTTTTGTGATTTTGATAATCGAATATCGTGTTAATAAATGAGTAAATTTCTGAAGTTTTTCCACATTTATTATCATGAGAAAAATTATGTTTTATTTTGGCAAAATTTAAGTTACAAAAATATTTTTTTTGCCGAGTTTAATGAAATCAATTTACTTTTCTATTCTATACGAAACCTATAGCAGTATATTTCCTAATAGTAGGTATTTTTTAGGTATCCACAATCCACTGCTTGTATTCGTAATTTCATTTCGAAAATCAGTCTTTTCGAAAACATGAGTTCCAAATATACCTTTTTCTTCGTAAATAATAATAATTTTCAATTTATAATCTATACAAATCCTAGAAAAATAGTTGTGCTATGCGGAACCAAAGTTGATCTTTAATAGATTATTTCCATTCACGAGTAATTTGCCTTCAAAATACTCAATTTCGGCACTTTTTACCGATAGCACCCTTAAGTGGTAATAACGTAGCAGTGCATGATCACTACTATCGCTAAGAAGATCTACAAAGCGATACATGGAAGTAATTATCCACACAATAGGTACTACTATCTGCGGGTAACTTATCGACCGTACAATTTGCTGATACGTAATGGCTGCGTGCCTCGTAATTGGCGGATCAGTTTGCAATTTAGTTGTAATGTTGTAA
This sequence comes from Calycopis cecrops, assembly GCA_001625245.1. Taxonomy (NCBI): domain Eukaryota; kingdom Metazoa; phylum Arthropoda; class Insecta; order Lepidoptera; family Lycaenidae; genus Calycopis; species Calycopis cecrops. The sequence continues at coordinate 17,170 of LUGF01016652.1, read as the reverse complement.
GCTTAGATGATATGAATGTAGATATACAGCAGCAATATCACATCTTCACACCAATCGAATCCCCTAATCGGCTAGGCAGAGAGAACAGGCTGCAATATAGATATAACGTTCTTGAGATGTAAACTCAAATCGCCTGTAAACTCAAATCGTTTATTAATAAGATCATTTAATTTTTTGAAGTAAAATTTCTATACGTGCGCTAGACGTGGGGAGTAAGCTGGCGAGAGCGTTACTAAAATCACACATCGGGCGAGGTCAATTGAGGTTGTCATTCAAAATCAAAATTCAAATTCGATCCAAGTGAAACTTTTTTATATTTATAAAATAAATATAATAACATGACACATTATGTTATTGTAACTAAGGTAATGAATTTGTGCATTAATTAAATCAATAATCAGCTTTTACTTCAGTTGTGTGGTCACTTTATTTGATTGAAGGAATTTGAAAGAATTTAGTGTTATTGTTAGGGTAAATTATAATAATAAACTATCGCTTTCTAGTGATGTATTTTTATTTACAGATACCCTATTTGCTTCCCGGATTACCTAATAGTTTGACCTGGGCTATAGGGTATAGCCCCAAAAAAAATACATGAAATTAATATCGCTAGATCTTCCGAAGTCCACTACTGTGCGCTATAAGCGCAATTTCATCCCAAGCACCACTTCAATTTCAATCAAAAAATCAGCTGCCTTCTTCGGTATTACCGGAACAATACGACCTAAGGATCTTCAAGAAAAGAGCTTATTTTTTTCTCGAAGGTCGGCAACGCATTTGTTAGATGGTGTAGCGGTGTAGCGGATGTCTGTGGGCGTTGGTGATCACTTTACATCAGGTGGCCCAACTGCTCGTTTGCCTCCTGTGCTATAAAATATCGATTTTTTATCGGAACTTATGGAAAGGAGCAGACAAACACGGACAATAAGCTGATTATAGTTAACCAAATAATTAAAATATATTATGCGCTCTTCCTTTACTCGCTCCGTTGATATCTTGTCTTACACTTACCACACAAAACACGTTAACATGGCTATCTCTTCACTTCGTATTTAATGAAAGGAAGTAATTACCGAATCGTACCGACCTAATATGTCCGAAATGTAGCTACGCTTGCTTGCTTAATTAGAATAATTGTATTCAGTTTTTATAGATTCGTAATAAAGACTTCAATATGTGGAAACGTAATTATAATTAGTGTATAGATAATTTAAAATCGTTGTGATGTAGATATAAATCACGGTTCGTTTTCCTAATAAAATAAAATAAGTAATTATCAATAATTCTTTTTATATATAGGGGAAAACGAGCAGTCGGAGCCATTTTCATGACTACCGACGCCCATGGACATCCGTATAGAAAATACACAGATGCGCCGCCCTCCTTTCTCCTTCCACCTCCATAGGCCATAATTCATTTATTTCATTTCAGCTTTAATTTAAGCTCTAGCTTAAATCCAAAATCGAACTGACGTCAACAACCGCACCTATTTAGTACGAAGACATGTTATTTAAAAAAAGATAATGATAAAATTCATTTCTACTACCAACAAACATGAACTATTTACATCCATATTATCTATGGGTGTGTGCGCACGTGAGTTGATTTTGGCATCGTAGAAAGGCACTGGTTTTATGATATGTTTGGTAAAAATAGGTCCAGTAATTTGAAGATATTAAGATATTAATTTGAAGATCTCTTTTACAGCGAAATATGTTTTTTTTAATATTTAATTTATAGGTAGGTAGAGTTGAATTGCATAGGTACACCATAGTTTTACTTATGTACGAAATACGAAATCCTATGACCTATTTTTCTACCTACCGAATACACATACATTTTGATTGTAATCGTTCAAGCCGTTCACAGGTTGTCGGCATACAAACATCTAATAATTATAATGAAAGTCGCAAAATGCACGAGCCCCGCTAGGCTCAGTGCAATGCGGCTGCAATTCAGCAGGACTTATCAAAGCCACACAAGCTTTACTATACAGAAATATCTCAATTTATATTTTATAAGAGCATTTGATCTAATATAATGTGTAAGTATCACAAGTATTAAGCACATTGCGGTCTTAAAAGCTTACCGTGAAGCTCACGTCCGGAGACGAAAAGTTTCTAGAGAAAATTTCATTGCAGCTCACATGTTAGGGATTACTATATTAGAGAGACCATTCCGAATCGACGACACTAAGTAGGTTTTGAAAATGCTAAATAATAAAGAAACGACGACACTTATTGTAAGTAACAATACGATATTATAAACGATCTTAAATTTTCATTACTAAGTGTACGCTAAAAGAATTATTAAGTAGATATTTATTAGATATATTGTAGGGACACACACACTGTATCAGTGAACTTCGCGTATACTTCGGCCGATTATAATTTTCAATAAAATTTGATTGTCAGCAATACCTATTAATATCTGGACGTCACAGGATACAACGAAAAACTTAAAATAATATCAAATTTAATACAGTCGTTCTGAAATAATGGGTTCACGTACATTTGGGGGTTTCATTTTCATTAAAACATAGTAGTTATTTACTATAGTATTTTATATGATTCTGCTCTCACGCTTAAGCAGTGTTTAAATTTGAGAAATAAGGAGGACAGAGGTCATCGTACAGCCTCTATGTGGATTTCTTTGCACGACTGTACTCGTTAAAATGGCTCCGGCTTCCTTTTCCTTTAGTATAAAAACATGTTATAATAGGTTTGCATCTCCACTGGATATGATTACAGCCTGTACAAATTTATCCAGAAATGGACTTCCTCCGGCTGATCATGATGATGAACATAAAATGTTAAAGCTGCAACACATCATTTCCACGGCCGCTGAATTACTATCGTTGTAATTAATTCGATCACGCCGCAATTAACTAATTTATCGTACGTTTGGTTTGTTGCAATTTGAAATAGAAATTATTATACGTTTGTTATTAATTGTTATTATAAAATATATTATTTGAATCCGAATTATTTATATACAATTTAATGGCAATGATTGTGATTTTCCTTTGTGGAGTTTTTTTTTTCCATAAACTGTGGGCAGGAAGTGGGAAAGGTTTGCCGAAGATCGAGGCCAGTGGCGTGCCATGGGAGTGGAATGCAATAGGCTGATGATGATGATGATGATGATGATGATTGTCATTTACGGCACTTGGGTTCTTCTCCTTACGCTGGTGTTGTTTAAGCGAGAGGTACCTCCCCGGTCGTGCTGGCCCAATTGCATGCATCCATGCACGTGACAGCGTGATACTCTTAGTAAATAAAAGAAGTAGAATTAAAGCTCCGAACTCTGGTCTTTGACCACCTACCTAGATACCTATTAAACCTTTGATAACTATCAACTAATAAAGTCTTTAATGATTATTCGATACATGACTATTAGTTACCATACCTATAAATACTTTTAATTAATAATTTCTAATAAAACTCTTTGAAGTCCAAACTTAGTTATTTTTTAATCGGGCCTTAACCCACCGCTTCTACTCCTGTGTCGCCAGGATAGACAGCGGCAACCACATTTCACCCTTTGATATGATCTCAGGGAGCACGAGCGAAAAGCCAAATCTGTCTTGGGACCCGCAACGAATTTAATCAGAATAAAGTAGCAGTAGTAGGAAATAATTCCAATTTCTTAAAACACTTGTATATAGTAGAAGTTCTTTATAGGCTGATCGGGGTTTCAAAAGGAATCTATACAACTGACTCATAGCCTGGCTGTCAAACCGATATATCCCACGTTTGGATATAAACTGAATAAAGTAATATCCCTACTTATACTACCGCGACTTACACATTTTGTTACGTGGTTTTTAAATGTCACATATTTAACTCGTCAAGCGACTATTATTTTGTATATATATTTATACCCCTACTTACGCGAATTCCATTTACGCGGTTACGGCACGGTCCCACCTACCTGTAACTTCGGGATGTTACTGTAATAATAATTTAATACTAAGTTAAGTTTGGTCTGAATACCTGCAAGTTGCACCGTTCTCGCCCCGGGCCATGGATCGTTAGCTGCAGCATATTCGAGAAGCTCCAGAATATGTTCCCCTTTCAAATCAAAAACTTCCACGTTGTTCTCGAACGGGGTTGATAGTAGCAAACTTTCAAAGGTAACGTCTGCACTAAAATAATTCACATTTTATGATTTAATACGTATCTGACAAAATGATTTATAGACACGCTGGAAAAGTCTAACTTTTAGTACCTTAATTTTTGTACCTCACTTTCTGTACTTCATTTTCTGCACTTCTTAACTCTCAAAGTAAAATGGAAACCCATAAAGATCACTAAAGAACCGTCCTCGTGTCAATAACGCTTAACTTACGGGATATTTTCCGTTGAACTATAAATCACAAAATATGGCTAGATTTTAAGCCACTATAAAAATATACAGCCGAGCCCTATATTAACGGCGATTCCTCCTTGATATACAACACATAAATGAGCGCAATGCCAGGGTGAAATAATTTTTTAAATCAGTCCAGTAGTTTCGGAGCCTATCCGTTACATACATACAAACCTTTCCTCCTTATAATATTAGTATAGATAGATAGATAACCGCAACGCTTCATACGCATGAATCACAAAATATGTACATTATACTCCCATCTGAAGTATTCCTGATCGAGCGTGGCTTTACTAGCATCAATAAGTCAAACTTCACCGCAAGGCTGAAATAATTACTTTCCTCCCAGTAAATTCAGAAGCCATAATAGTAATTTAGTGTAACAGCGCACTAACTTGAAATATATGCAACCGCAATTTACATTCATACGTAAATTAGATACTGGTGTAGACAGTCTGGGGCCATAACGAGCGCATATCTGCCGGGATGGCTGTACGGAACCAAATGCCTTATTAGATATGCGCCAGTGTCTAGGTTATTCGGCAGCTTGTTTCATGTCCGCAGCTGTGTTTGTGCAAATGAAAGGGTATGGAAACTACTTTTTAGTATTTGAGCTCCAATTTATTTACGATAGTATGGATTTTAGTGAGATGATTTTATTTGATTATTTTGAAGTATTGTCACTAGTTTTCTGATTAAAATTTGGAATATAGGTACAACCTGTTTTCATACTTATCGAATACCATAAAAAAAATATTAATAGAATTCGCCACACACACTCAATGAAGAAATTCTAGATATTTTTTCACAAAAAAAGCATTATTCTGCTCGCTCCGGGAGCCAAACAGGTAGTGACTAAATATCCGGACACGCAAAGACTATCCGGAGAAGAATATCCGGAGTCTTACATCGCTCCGCTCAGTTCAGTGGTGTGGAATAGAACTGTTTTGCTGACTGAGTCAGAATAGCGTGTTTTTCGGACTTATGCAATATGTAGGTATGTATATTGTATAATTCTATTTATGTACATTTGTGTATATTAATTGAGCTTCTGTTATTTGTATGTAGATTTCTATGTAGCCTGCTGTAGCTCAGGCTACTACGACTTCCCCCCTCCCTCCCCTCGAAGATGAAACCATTGGGGGCTATGTGCCTATGTGATCCCCAAGGCTATGTCAAACAGTTCGACTATCGGACTACTGGTAGGACTAGATGGAATAAACCTAACCCATGAAAATCTGTTGCGTAATATTTGAGATCTAAGCATACAGACACCCAGACGGCGGAAAGTGGCTTTGTTGTGTACTATGTGGTGTTTTATTGATTCTGATTATCTATTGTGTGTTGCGTAATGAGCACTTCCGGCAGAAAACTTAAATTTTTATACTCGATCGACACAACTTGAAGGTACTTATTATTTCCATATTATACCTTATTAATACAATAAGTTTTCGGGCGTAGGTACGTGCTCATTTTGTATGAAATTAAATAAAGATATAACTTAGTAACCGGTAATAAAATTAAAAACTCCAAATTTTTGATTTTTTACTGTGAGTTTTTACTGTGTATCAAGAGGTCGTAGACCTTTTCCACATGAATCTCAGCTTGATCCTACCACGAGTTCTCGAGGAAAATGTCTAGATAGACGGACAGATAGACGATATACAAAGTGATCCATCTCGGATCACCTTGTTAGTCCGAATCCGTTTTACTTTTTGAGGTACAAAACTCCAATGAACAAAATATGAAGTTTTTATAGACTGACATTGTTAAAATTACCCAAAACTATTATAATACCAGCTGTTACAAAATTAAGCGTTCCCGAGTATTCTAATTGAATTTAATTATTTAACCAGCAACCTTTACACTCCATAGAGGCGAGTTATGGTAAGTGGTCCGCCAGGTGAGTCTGTTTTAATTGGGTTAAATTCAGCCGCAAACTTTGATAATCTCTAAAGCTTAAACTCCTATTAAATGGGGATGAATTATAAGCGAATAGAACTATTAATTGAGTCTTAAAATCACATTAAACACGTAGCTATTGTGATTGACGTTCCAACAACAATATCAGAATGTAGTACTGCCAGCAGTTATTCTGTAGATTGCTCAGGCGGCGTATTCACTTCTACTAGCAGTATTACCTAAAAATCTGTAAAACCCTAAAATACCCTAGATTACTACTGCCCACTCATACTATCCCAGCTGGGTGAAAGATATTAAATATGAACACTTGATATAATTATCTTTAATGAATTTATTTCTGAGTCATATTACATATAATACATTTGTCTTATTTATAAAATCTATCTTAATTACATATTCGATATGCTTCCATTCTGATCTATCGTCTCTCAAAGAGTCTCATAGATTAATATTTCTTTTTCTTTCTGACAGGAAGAAAAATCTTGATTCCATCATTCAAATTTGAACTCATATTTTTAATAAAAACATATCTAACGTAGAGGTTTCATTTGATATGAGTATAGAGTTTCCTCTACACTACAGTATTTTCGTTATTATTATAGTACCTATATTTTTAGTATAACTGATAGATTTTTTCGCATTTCTTTCGGTTTGTCTGTAACTGATAAAGAAGTTTGAGAAGGAAATGAGTCTGCATAATATATGGTTGTACGGTAGTCACGAAATGGCTTGATTTCTCCTTTGCACAAATATTCCACCATGGACTACCGGCTACTTACACACTGGTTCGGTGTGTAAGTAGCCGGTGGCCCTTGGAGATGGGAGGGGAATGGAGCGTAGCGAATTTGTATAGCCTCTATGCGATGTCCATGGGCGTCGGTAGTTCTGAAAATGGCTCCGACTGTTCGTTTGCCATCCCCCCTCCCCTTTCCTATACCATAAAAAATATAAAGAGTGAGAAAAATGTCTATTTTTTTAAACTTGTAGATATTATAATTATAAATTACTGTTTATCGCATTTAGCGGCATTGCACATTTAAATCTATTTTAATTATGATTTCATACACTATACTACAAAATACTAGCATTTTCAATTTTATTTCATACAAAATACCGATAAACCGAAAATAGGGGAGGCCTACGTTCAGCAATGAACGGCTGTTAATTTCATACATTCATTCAAACCGAAAATACCGTTAAAAAAATTCAAATATTTGTTTCTGATATCTATATTTTTTATTTTTTTTATTTAAATTAGTTTATACAGTCTTTTTACTGAATCTATTAGGTACATAGCCTCACAAAACTGCTTACGCAGTTTGTGAGGACATAATACTCCAGTAGAATAATTGTGTTGTTGTGCGATTTATATTGTGAAGCTACGCTGATATATAAAATATAGTTATGTACTACACGGACCAGGTAAGTTGGGACCTGGCAAGAATGCGAAGGATGCTGTCTAGCCCCGCACTTTCCCTGATGTCGCCGTATAATGCCCCGTCGTCGTAATATGGCGACAACGAGGGTGGTGCGGGGGTAAAGAGCGGGGAATGTAATTTTTGCCAGGTCCCAAATTACCGCGTCCGTGTAGCAGTATTAAATTATTTGTTGCTGACTGACACCATGGAGTTATAAACAACTCACTGACTGACATCATTTTAATTGCGCAAATACTCACGTGAGACGCAATGGCTGATCCTGACGAAGGCGAAGAACTTTGGTATTAAGTATTATTATCTTAAGGGTTACAAAAATATTATTGTTTCATGCGTGACCTATGCCTAGCGAGCATATTAAACCGGAACCTTGCATGCTTGCATGCAGCCTTTTTTTACGGTATATGGGGGCAAACGAGTAGACGGAGCCATTTTCATGACTACCGACGCCCACAGACATCCGCATAGAGGCTATATAGATCCACTGCCCTCCTTTCTCCTCCCACCTCCATGGGCCACCGGCTACTTACACACTGCACGAAACGCGCATTCGCGGTTACTCATAAATTTTGACTCAGCCAACTGAGTTTGCAGTTATGGCCCAGCTCACTACTTTATGAATTTCAGGGATTATAATTAAGTCCCTATGGGAAAAAATATTTACACATTATTCATTGCATTCTAAAAAAGCAAAGCATTTTTCACATGTGTGCAGCTTATGCGCCGTTTTTTATAAGCAAACATATTTGCTATTTATCAGAAAGAGAGAAACAGGGATCCGACGCTATTTGATGGCTACTGAGGTCCATAAATAACCACAAGGTTCCAGGACGGAAGCGCTACGGCGGCACCGGAGAGAAATAATGCGCAAGTACTACATCTTAACGTACGCACCGAAGAGTACAATTTTTGACCACTACGAATTCATTCAGAAGTAAGTAGATTCTACGAACGAAAAGGCAAAGATGAAGGCAAATCAAAAGATGGGAGGACGACTTACCAAAAGAATGGAGAAAGTCGACTAAAGATGGAATAAATTGTCAATACCTGACCAACAAAGATGTTTCCAAAAATATATCAGTCATTATGCTTTGAGAATTATTTTAATTATTTGTAAAATAGTGTTCTTTTTAGTTTATAAGTTTACAACTGTAATATGGTCAGTGAATAAAGGCTTTTATTAATTTATTATTATTATTAGATACTACGAGTAATAGTTAATACAATTTTTTTAAATACTGGCGCAAAAACGAATGTCCAATTTACAATAGCGAAAGATTGAAATTAGATTTACCTAAATGTTTAATAGATTGCTTAAATAATACCGAAACAACTGTAAAATTCTTAAAACTAATTAATTTTTATAATGTTATATAGAATGAATGTTAAGAAGTCACTAATGACCTTAGATGTTTAAGCGACTTTAAATAAATAAACAAAAAAAAAAATTGCTGAAACTGTAACAGTACAGCAAAAACCAATTTAACGCTTTTCTCCCACCTATTATTTTATCTGAAACATTGCTTCGATGGCAATAAAAATGCTTTGAAAATATCGTTTGATGACTGAGCATTGCTGATCGGCGATTTGGCAAAATCGGAGCTCCACAGACTATAACAGTACAGGTAATAGCTTAGAATGTGACAAAAATACAAGGATATATGTATTCAATTTTTAAATGTACTCATACTGAATTGAAATTCAGTGGCACTACATTCAGCATTTAGTTTCTTTGTTTTTGACGTGATAACGTCTTATAAATCGATAGAGCAGGCTGTTCCAAAAAATTTGACAACATGCGGCGTTACCTAGTTGTCAAATGTACATGTTGAATTGTATGTTTTAGGATTATTTGCAAAATAAAGGAACAAAAAATTTAAATTGGACCAGTTACATGTTCCCACGGTCAAACTTTAGATCCGAGGCTTTTGGTCACATCTAATGAAACCACGGTATAGTATTTGTATGAACACCCTAACCAAAAAGTATTGTGTAAGCGACAGCGCGATGTAGCAATCGTTATAACGCCATCTGTTATGCATTACACGAACTATATATCTGCTATGAACGAACAAATAGATTTGTGCAAGCTATAGCGCGATGTAGGATACGTGATAA
>LUGF01016645.1:928204-952106 GCA_001625245.1 Calycopis cecrops | reverse complement strand
CTTAGACAATCTGTCAACTCTGGTGGGTCACTTCCATTCTAGCATATGAATATGTAACAGAGACTAAAAAACCTAGACACGCACACAGACCGAAAGCCTTTAAAATAGTTTAACAACGGCCAAAAGATCACAAATTTCTCAAGACAATTTCGAGTTTAAAGTGCAATGGCGATGTGTAGGCGAAGTTGCGTTTGTTCGCGTGATTAGCGTCCGCACCGTCCGTAATGAGTTGATTGAAGTGCAAAAACGCGGCCCAGCCGCTTAGCACCACCTTAATGCTGCCTCCTCGCTAAATGGTACGGATAAGGCGGCTCTAACCAAACGTGTTTTGTGCCCTTTGTTTGGTTAATTTGAAAATACCACGCAACTTGTGTAGATGAATTTTTGTATCTCCCTTTTTAAAGGCAAGGAAAGCTTTAGCACTAATTAGATCCCTTTACTTGGTTTTGTGTGAGAGTTTTCGAGCCTCATTCACGAACATTCCACGAAACCAAAATCGTGTATATAATCATGATTTGATAACCTAATGGTACAACCATTCTGTCCAAAAATACTAGGATGGAACGTCGTCAAAATAAATAGTCATGTGGGTTGTTTTATAGTTCATAGTTTTCCCCCCACGAATATCTCCCCCCTCATTAATAAGTCTCATCTAAGCAGCTCGACTTTTATTTATTTTATTATTTTTTCTACTTTATTTATTTATTATGTTTTCTATTTTATTGCTGTGAACCCAAATGGTCTCTAGAATTCCGGCCATCCGGCTAACCGGACAGTGAATCCCGACGTCCTCAGATGACGTAGCCAGAGATCATAGGTAACCTAGTTCCATCTAACCAACTTGTATTGCGCGGATTTGTCCTTCCTTTATACGATTCCTTGTTCAGGAAATACTGGACCGGTTCAGTCGAGGGTGTTCTTGGTGGATATAACCGTTCCATACGATGAAGATTTCTCCTCCCGCCTTCATGGGCCACCGGCTACTTACGCATACAGCTGTCACAGTCTTTAGTAATTTGTTGTCATTTAAATGGAAGACGAAAAAAAAGGGAAAGAAATATCCTTCAAATAATATGGAAACTGTAAACTGGTTGGACTAAACAGATTAGAATATAAACAGATAGGGAGATACATTCATCACCAATTCTTTCGGCCAACAGGTGCAAGTGAATCTCGCCTTTCATTGTCTTACGAAACGATCTTACGCACAAAGTAGGTACTTTCGTTTAAGCCATAACACTGTCTAGTGTCTAAGTACCTCGGTTAGCCGCGAATATTAATTTAAACATCTTTAGCCGTAAACTTTCGCCGGTGGAAAGCACACAAGATCACGTGCAACAGTAATTATAAGCGAAATGTTTCCTAGAGAAATGTGGAGAGTAGTGAGATAGAGGTAGTGCCATGCTGCAAGCAAGCATGTAGCCGAATTGGCAGGACCGGGGAGGTACCTCTCGCTTACACGAAACCGGCGTAAAGTGACAGATGTGCAGTCGCGTTTTGTGCAGTGCTTAAGTAGCCAGTGGGACATAGAGGGAGACGGAGGAAAGAAGGCAACGCATCTGTATAGCCTCGGTACGGATGTATATCGGCGTCGCTCGTTATGAAAATGGCTCCGACTGCTCGTAATTTTTTTTTGTTGTTACTCTACCTATTTTTAACGTTAACCATAAAAAAGAGAAATGTGGCGAAATGTGTGCGGAGCTCTCGGTAATGCAACATGATGGCGGCTAATATGTTGGCGCTAACAGCGTGGACCGGAACAAACAAAATTAGCCCGGCGTGTTTGGCCGAGTGTATAGACATACGTCTAAATCACTGGTTCCACCAGCGGTTCTAGATTGGAACGTATATTGTTTGTGATCCTGGTGTAATTGGAACGTATATGCCATTGTTTTAAATCGATTCCGATTTGTACAAATTTTGTGGTCTCATTTGATGGAAAATTTGTTAGGAAATGCTATAAACTTTTATAGTTTATTCAAATGGTGCGATTTGGAGTCTATTTTTAAAGTATTTAATGTATCATATGAAACAAATTAAACATGTTCTTTTAATTGTAGTTCAATAAAGGAATTATGCACATATTTTTAAGAATGTGCATAATAACATCCAGTGAAAACGAAAAAGATAAACAAGCACTAATTTTAAAGACCACGAATAAAAAAAATAAGTAATATTCTCAAGTTCCTTGGGCATAAACAAAAGAAAAGACCTGTTGTGATGTCCGGATAAATTATTTCTTTTATTATTTTCTTATCATTTTTCAATGATTACTGTCGAAAGCTCTCCTAGTGCTAAGAAAAAGATAACCTAAGTCAGTAATTTAAATACGAATTATCTCAAAATTGATTTGGATAGTTGCCATAAATTCCGTGTTCTAAAATGATATTTCTTTGGTGAAGCCGTTGTCTTTAGTCACATGATAGGAGCAGTGGATACACAGTTGGCCCTTCGAGTCAGCGGCGCGGGCCGCCGCGTGTCGGCGAATACATTAGCACACACACACACACACACACACACCCACACACACACACACACACACATACACCACACACACACCACACAAATACATAAGTTAATTCTCATCCGGCGTTTACTTGAATCTGAAATTATTAACATTAAACTCGCTAAACATTTAGCGATGACAAATAGTTTTATTTAATATATAATTTTCGCGTGTCCCAGTGTCCGTAACCAAACTGACGAGTGTATTTCAACTTTTCCACTCAAATTTCTCCAGAATCAAGACAGCCACGAGTGTGACCGCGGTTCGCTACTAGTTTAGTTTTAGCATTTTTATGATATCACATTTTTCAGTGTCGAAAAAAACATAAAAAATCCTTGTAGATAGGTAGGTATATTAAGAAACTCCTTTTATTAATTACCGTTATCTTATTAATATTATAAATGCGAAAGTTTGTATGTTTATTTGTTACGCTTCACGCTTACGTTCACGCAAAAACTGCTGAATCGATTTTCATGAAATTTGGCACACACATAGAGAGTAACTTGGATTAACAAATAGGATAGTTTTATCCTGAAAAAATGTTCCTATGGGATGCCATGGGATGATTTTCTATTTTCCACGGAATCGAAAATTACGCGGGTAAAACCGCGGGGCGCAGCTAGTTATTAATACATCTTGGTCCGGTGGCCCGTGGAGGTGGAAGGCGAAAGGAGGGCAGCGCATCCGTATAGCCTCTATGTGGATGTCTATGGGCGTCGGAAGTCAAGAAATTAGCTCCGACTGCTTGTTTGCCCTCCTATACCATAAAAAAATCTAAGTTAGACCGAATTGATATATGTTTTTCTAATGTAGCAGATTCCAATCATTGGTAAGTCATCAAAATGACATCTAGACGGGTGGGTCCGTCACCATTCCTATGAATGATATATACCCTATGAACACTTGGTAAATAGTACATGTTAATAACAACACACCAGCACCACTGAATATATACTATATGATAGGATATGCATATATGCAACAAAAAACGTGAATACAACGTTAGGTTAAGTAATAGTTATGCTTTTGTCAAGTCTTAGTGGTTATTATCTTCTAAGACCACGGAATTCTAACTACCCTACTCTGTGTACTCTATTTTTTTAAGTGTTTTTTTAATAATTAAGTGATTATTAGTTACATCCTTATGCCGTTCACAATACAAACGCACACACACTCACACACACACGCACGCACGCACGCACGCACGCACGCACGCACGCACGCACGCACACGTATAGGTAACGGGCATGAAGATGTATGCGAGGATAGTGTCACATAATAATATGATGATCCTTACACACTGGCTATCTTATCATAATTTGTTGCAATGTTTCTGTTGTTTAGAGTTCCCTGCGAGCTTCGGATGCGGACAAGCGCCGTATGATGGACCGCATCAGCAAGCTGGAGGACGAGCTGCGCAGCCTCAGGCTGACGAATGGGTAAGTACGAGCTTACAATGAAAATCAGCTCCTTTGTCGTAAGGAGCGCCACACTGCATGCTTGCATGCAGCCGAATTGGGCCGGCATGACCGCGGAGGTACCTCTCGCTTACACGAGACCGGTGTAAAGTGACAGCTGTACTGTCGCGTTTTGTGCGGTGTGTAAGTAGCCGGTGGTCCATGGAGGTGGGAGGATAAAGGAGGGCATCGCATATGTGTCTTTGCGGTTGTCTGTATAATATGAAAATGGCCGGCTGCTCGGTTCGTCGTACCATATAAAAAAAAATCTTATGATGATTACCGACGGCTATAGACATTCACATTATTATTATGGGGCTGTGTTGTCCTCATTTTCTGCTGTCCTACCCTGTCCTCCTGCTCTTCACATATGCTATCGGAAACTGACAAACTACACAAATGGGACAGTGTAATTGTCAGCTGGCCATGTAAGCGAGTGGCCTCCCCGAATTACGCAGGCACTACCGTGTCAGGCTGCGGTGCAGTATGACACGATCTCTTGCCTTCTCACTATATTGCTACTTTGGTGGCACTTTCATTCAAAATTCTATTCGTCACTTATACATTATATGTGACTAGTATTTCCCCGTATTGTAATATCTTGCCTGTCAGTAGCAGTAGTCCACTTTTGGTGCTACTGACAGGTAAAAAACATGCATCTAAATAACACAGATTTTTTTTCTTTGCAATTTTCCACCAACTTGACATATCATTTTGACGACCAGGCTGGTGTAGTGGTACAGGGCTCGGATGAGCATGTTGCGCCAGGGGTCGCGGATTCGAATCCCGCCTTGGTCATGGATCTATGTATTGTATGTATTTCTATAATTAAAATCTTAAATATATAAAATTTCTTAAATTTATAAAAAACATTAAATTAAATATATTCCGTTGTCTAGTACCCGTAAAACAAGTCCTTACGGAACTTAACACGGGGCTAGGGTAACGTGGTGTGTACAGTCTTCAGATATTATTATTATTATCATGACCTATTTTATGATTGACAGTCAAGAACATACTGACAATAAGGTGACGAACGGCAACGACGAGAACGCAGAGTGCGATAGACTTCGCAAGGCGCTCGCGGACATGGGCAAGGCGAAGCAGAACGCCGACGACAGAGCCCATAAGTAAGTTGGTTAACTTTTGTTTTCATTTCATTTTTTGACACCCGAGGCTAAAAGAAATTAGATGTATATATCAGCGTCTTATCACTTATATTTTTTCTCAAAATCTAAATATACGAACCTAAGATCAATCAGATATTTCTTATTTCAAACCATTTGCTTAGAATATTTTTTGCTAGTGATTTCAGTTGTCCATGTGTCACGAATAATATATGCTCAACGTAAATATAATGTGTAATTTGTTTCTATAGTGAGTTCCTTCATCTATTCTTTAGCATGTTTTCTATTGTCTTTATATTTATAATAATATCGACGCTATATAGTTATCTATGGACTTGATAAGGTTGCTAATACGTTGTGTGTTAAATCTTTGTTTCTTCTTTTATTTATTTTATTGGTCACAACTCTCCTCACTGAACTGTAATATTTATTGAATAGCTCGGCCAGGACAGTATCTGTGAGTATTGTAACTTTATTCTTCGCCGCGATACTATGGTCGAAGGTATTGGCAATTAAATGACACACGTGATTAAAAGAATATTTATAAACTTGGGATGAAATCATGCATTTCGATCATCGTCAATAGCATGTGTTTTACAGAAGAATGGGACGGTTGTGTGACTATTTTACTATATTTTAAGGCTAAACTCACTTGCAGACTTGAACGTCTAGTAACACAAATGCGTTCCAAATTCAACGGCTTGCAAATAACCAATGGACCTGACTCTCTGCCGAGCGATCAAGAGCACGAACCGACGAGGATCCGCCGTATCAGCAGTTCCACTAACAATTCGACCAACAACTTGTCTAACAGTGTGCTAAATACATCCACAAACATCCTCAACTCATCTAACAATGTAACAACTAGCACTACGAACAACAGTTTCGGTCACAACTTGGCTATACCAACTTCGGCAGCTATGGTATTTGGGTTAGTGACAGATCTGTAGGGAACACTTCCCCTGTCATATTGTCATGTTATCAATTTCGACGTTGAAAACCGAATTCGTGTTTTATGTCATGGAAAAAAAAGAATTTAAAATTTGCTTTAATTCGATTTTAGAATTAGTTATTTAATTGACGAATCTCGAAAATTTTAGTTTCTTTTTTGATTTAAATAATCTGTATATTATTGTTAATGAGTTTTATATTTATTTATATTACCAATAATTATTTATTATTTACCATACATATTGTGTGTTCATTTTATGTTACGTTTCATGTTTGATGTGAAATTTTAAATTATTTATGTTGCATGTTTCATTCATAATTTCTCTGTAGTCACTAGTAATGCGACTATTAAGGTACCGACTTGGTGCTAACTATAGATATGTAGACTATGTTTTATAAGTTATCTGATTTTATCGTACTGGGATAATGATTATTTTGTAAAATGCAGATATTGTAATACGTAATGTAAGGACGTAAACGCACGTAATTCACACTGCACTTTTTATACAGTGAGTACCTATTAATGTACAAGAAGATATCAATATTCCACTAGCGTCTACTAATTTGAATAACTCATTCGTGTCCATGTTGTTTGCTAACACGTCTGTGCGTAAGTTGTTGCGGTATATAGAGTTATTGGCTTTTGCAATTTTCATTCAATTGGCTTTTGACACCTCCGTCTCTATTGGTATCTACACATTACTATTTTGTTAAGGTCAAGTTGTGCATTCATTAACGCTTTAAAAGGCTATGTATCATCGATCTCAGATTGCCAAAAATGTGGAACAATAAGGAATAAAGTTAAAATTAATGTTTATATGCAATGATTTAAAATTTATGTAGGTGAAGAGGTACCAAGACTTACATGTATCGAAATTTTAGGTGGCTAAGATTGAGAAATGATATCAACATCAATCGAGTGAAAGGTTTGATTCCGAATACTATTCATATACCGAGTCTAGTATGTATTGTTATGTACATGATAATTTCATATTATTTTTTCTCTTCTTTACCAGATACATTAGTTAAGAAGCCTAACTCTAGACTGGTTATGGCACAAATGGTTCGTCGCAATGTGAATACCATTATATTTGGGTAATGCACCATAGTCATATCAGGTATATTGTTCATTTATTGGTAATCTATTAAAATATTGTGGGGCTCACTTTGGCAATATTTTGTTCCTAATTCAACTACAGTTGCTTTTTTATTATATTTCTGGCTTAATATAATTGTGCTTTTGTAATTTAATCAATCGCGTTAGGTAAAATGTGCACGTTGAGCTAGAGAGAGATTTGGTTCTAGATCTTCATATTGCGTTGTCTCTTTCATATCTCACACTATACACTGGAAGACAGAGACAACGCTATATGAACTGTCACTAGACAATAGTCTACCATCCCCTTCTTTAGCCCGATGTGCATTATTTACCGCTGATATCTGTTCGCGATTTTATTATGCGTTCTACTATTGGGCACGGGTACACGGCATATTTGTTATGGCAATATAATCGTGTTTTGAATTTTTTCAGACAAAGTTTGATGCAAATTAAAGATTATATATTTTGTGTGTCACGACTTAAATCATATCTAATGTTTTAATACTTATTTGTAATTGTGTGGCGGTGTGTTTTGATTTGTGTTTTCTATGTTGTACGGTTATTCTAGGGATATACTAATTCAAACATCTTTTAAGCCATTGAAATAGTCAACTTTTTTGCTTGTGGGTTCAACAAAACACAATTATCCGTCAATTCTTATTAAGGCGTTACAGTTTTTGTGATGCGTTTTGACCCTGCAACATTTACAGTTCATATTATGCTCCAGGAATTTAGTACAAGTTGTCTTTTACTTGATCGAAACGAAAAGCCTTGAAACGTTATATGAACAAAGAATAAAATATGGAATTAAACAAATAACCAATATATTTGAATTATCAATAGATTGTATCAATGTCCTGGCATAAATATATCCGTACGCTTTCATTAACTATTAGAGCCAGCGTATTCACATAAGAAATTTTATAGCTTTTTTGGTATAAAATGTAATACAGTGTATAACTACTGTAATAGATTATACATACCAATTTAAAGAAAGTAGTTTCGGCTTTTGTATCAAATAGGGGACACGTTGTATCTGCGAAGTAATAAGTACAATAAAGTGTTCATGCTAGAACACGTGTGGTTTGTAACGAACAAAATATGTGGTTTATTTTATAAGTACATATAGCAGATCTACAATAATACCTTTGTCTATGCATGTTCTATAAAATTTTATTGAAAATATCTGTATTTAATTTTATCTTAGTCATATTTTTATGGACAGTAATGTTTAATAATGAAAGCTACATTAAAATTACGAAGCAATGTTTTTGTCACTCGTATTGTTGTGATATTGAAATCAAAACGTTTTAATAACGTTTTTATGCGCATTTGCATTAAGTCGTAGCAAATGCTTACTGAGAACTATATTGTATCTACTCGGTTTGACATTAAATTAACATAAAAAAATTAACAAGAGAGACACACTAGCTACAAGATAATATACTTACAATACATCACATTCAATCTAAAGCGTTTCAACGATTATTTTGTCGCTGCCGCTCTGCCGTCTGCCTCGGCTAGGAATCGAATCCAACGCATACTTTTCGTCGCTAGGTCATGGGGGCAGACAAGTAACAGTTACACACAGTCAATACCAGTTACTGACCACCGACAGAAAACGACTTTACACATTAGTATAGACTGATTTTACTAATTTATTGACTTAAATTAAGAATAATACCAAATAAACATTATTTATTAATATGCGTTAGATTAGGCTAACTTATTGTAAATTGTAAGCTCTGTGAATTGATTAGTCTAAGATATAGCTTTTGCTGGTTGTTTTTAGTAATATTTTGTTCTTAAATCTAAAGGTTTTGCATTATATTATGCTTTGGGACTTGTACATGGGTTTTAGACCATCCTTCGCAGTCATGTGAATTTGTTTGTCATTGTATATTTAAATAAAAAATGGCTGTTAATATTACACTTGGCCACAAACAAACAAAGAAAAGACATGCACACTAAATGTTACAACATTTTAGTTTTAATTTGAGGCAGTTTTGAAATCTAAATGCAAATAACGCCCCAATGCTCAAAAGTCAAAAGTGCAACAAGATTTTTACAATATTAATTTAAATTTTTCAAATATTACAATATTAATAAAAAAATATGAATATAATTTTACCGACACTGGTGGCAAATTAAGCACTTGGGGGTAAAGAGAGACCGGACAGTTTTGGTTTTTGTGCTACTTACACTAAAAAATAACCTTTAATCTAAGAGGAGTTCTGAAGACATTTAAATAAGACGTGTTGTAGCCAATATATTTCTTAAAAATTAAAAAAATGTAAATGATTGTAAGATTTTGAACTGTCAATTTTTCTTTTGCCTTCGGTGCTTTATTTACCATGTTTAGCATGTTTTGATTTTCATATAGAAAATCTGGGAGTTAAAGTACATTTTAATTTGAACAAAAGACATAATATAATTACAATTTAATTATTCTAGAATGATTGTATTAATATAATATCTTATATAATTCAGATAATTATGTTTTAACTATTCAATGATAATTTTGAAATGCTTAGAATTAATGACATTAGTATAAAGTAAAAATGGTGCCTTATGTGAAATTGTGTCCGCCCGATACTTATTATATTTATAACGTTGTTCTAGTGCCATTTACAGGTCGATCGCGCCAAAATTATGTACACCGCGAAATATATATATGAACCACGATCAAGAAGACTTGACGTTACTTTCAAATGTCATTTCAATATAAAAACAAATATACCTATATCTTGATTTGTGTAACTACTACGGAATATTGTGTTTTACAGAGAACGGAACTTCGCGGGAGATATTTTTTACAATATTTATTGTAATACAAAATTTGCATAAGCACTGATTTACAAGTCAGTAACTAATTCTTAACTCGAGTCGACGGTGGCCTAAAAACCTAATGTAAACAGTGCAAAGTCAGGGCTGACTTGTATATTCGAACACAAAAATTTTAAAGTCAGTGTCAACTGACTTGTGATCTGACTATGTAAATCAGCCCTAACGTACGTTTTTGGTTGTGGTTTATCTATGTTTTAGCGCGATTGATACACTGATCTGTCCCCGCAAGGTTGTTAGATGGATAGCTGTAGTGTAGTTTAAAAGTATACAGTACATTTCTAATGTTAGTTTAAGACCTAAGTCCTACTATGCCTACATCTGACAGTCCTGTATTAAACACTTTTAAAATATTTAATTATTTTGTAATTAATTGATTACGTAATTTAATATCCTCTTTGCGTACTATCAGTTTTAATGTCTGTAGTAAGTATTAGCAATATTTTTATTTTAGCACAGAATAAACGTTGTGTTCTTAATACTCGATATTTTATTATCAAAAATTATGTCTCAAATAATGTTTTACGTTTGACTTTAGATATGACACTTGGTGTAAGGTTTGATTAAACAATTATAATTTTGTCTTGAATTTTATTTGTGAACCCTATATATTTATGTCTATACTATCTACTCTATGTTAACTAGAATAGGCTCAAGCTTTATCACTTTTTTCTTTTTTTGGACCCACTTACACGATAATACCGAAAACTATGGAGATATTTGTAACAAACTTGAGACAAATAATATATTATAATCTGAAATATATATTGTATAAAAAATACATCTCGAATCTTGTCCGAAAGAATCGTACACATAATATCCAGGAACAGTAATAAACCATTTTTAATTTAAATTTTCGAGGTCCTAATCTAGTTAGCGCGTGTTTATATTTTATTGGTCAATAATGATCAGTTCAATTGCGTTTTAACCCCAGCCTTGCGGGTCTAATTTATTCGAGAGCGCGCCACTATGGGCATTGTTCTCATTATTTTTGAGCGTTTTCAATAAAAACAGTAAAAGCGCAAAGGGTGAGCGCGCACGCGGGCGTGTGGCGGCCGCGTGCCGACATCTTGCGATGGGTGGGAACTTCCGTGTGTCATCAAACCCTCGTTGTGGGAAAACTTATTAAAAATGATCAATTAGTTCGTTGAAGTAGACACAAGCTTACTGGCAAAAGAAATCAATCAGTTGAAGAAGTATGTGACACAAGTTTCATTATCATCATCATCATTATAATAAGCTGGAGCACGTGCACATCAAATATCCATCCTATATCCAGCAATAACGCAATTTTACTCGTATCAAATGAGCAACTAATTTCGGCTTTAGGAAATGCTGAAGTAGAAATTCGACAAGTCAACGCCCGTAGACATTCACAAATCAGAACGTTGAAGCCAAAATATACTTTTCGTATATCTATGCTGAAGCCATTACTGGGAAATAACTTTTGCCTCTTGTACTTGAGCCTGATCCGGTCAAGTCGCGGTCACGGGGAGCTGTTCAAGCAGTCCGAAACCTGTGACACTCTCTGAAAGAAGCAGTTGTTGATGCTGACGATGATTCTCCTTAGGAGGGACCCATATGTGTAATTAGAGAAAACAATGTCAAAGAAAACTGCAAAACCGCAAAGCGTCACAAAGATCATCATCCAGCAGCGGAATTTTGAAACGTCCGGTAAGAAAGAGTGTGTGCAAAATACACTATTAGTAGTTTTGTGATCTGGGATAGATCACATGATGGTAAGTTGATGCCCATAAACAACCATAGTTCTTCGCCTCAGTAGTTATAGGATTTAGTTAGTTTTTCATGATAGACTAAATAGATCACATGATGGTAAGTTGATGCCCATAAACAACCATAGTTCTTCGCCTCAGTAGTTATACGATTTAGTTCGTTTTTCATGATAGACTAAAGAGATCATAGGATGGTAAGTTGACGCTCATAAATAACCATAGCTCTTCGCCTCAGTAGTTAAAGGATTTAGTTAGTTTTTCATGATAGACTAAAAAGATTATAGGATGGTAAGTTGACGCTCATAAATAACCATAGCTCTTCGCCTCAGTAGTTAAAGGATTTAGTTAGTTTTTCATGATAGACTAAGGTGATCACATGATGGTAAGTTGACGCCCATAAACAAATATATCTCTACGCCTCCGGGCCCCAATAGGCCACCGGATTCTCATTAGCTGCATGAAAAGCGATATCATAGCTAATACGCTAGTATTACCTACTTATTATTTAATTATTATAAAAGGTATGCACGATGCCAACTGCTGTTTCGGTGCGGTGTGTAAGTAGCCTGTGGCACATGGAGGAAGAAGAAGAAAGAAGGGCAACACATCTGTGTAACTAACTATTATGCGGATGTCTTCGGGCGTAGTCATGTAAACGGATCCGACTGCTCTTTCTCTCTTAAACCTCTCTTCTTTTGCTTAGTCTTAGTTTGTTTCGTGTTCGTCCAACCCTTTCAGAAATCATACCTGGGGCCCACGCCGTTTATTTCTTCAACTAAAGCGGTATGGCAGCATTTATTACACGTAATTTTTCACCGTAAGTGAATTGTCCATATGCCGTCGCAATATTCCACTTATAATTTAAATAATTAAATATTGGGTTACGCAGACAGCGCGATGAAATATTCAGCCGACCGCAGCTACAAATTGGGCACAAATCAATGGCCGGTCGCGACTCGCGGCCAGCGCTAAAAAGCTCGACCTCATTATTGAACATGAATTAATCACACTTGTCGATTCACTTTAGTGATGTGCCTGATCGTATTCATGTATTTATCGTAGATATATATCGATGACTCCTTGGTGTTCTAGTGGTCAGTATGTTGAACCACAGACTGAAACCTTAAGTGTTGGGATTTTTTAATTTGCAATTACAGTCCGAACTCTGAAAGTTGGCGCATACCTCTTCGGAGAGCATTTAAGCCGTCGCGTCGGTCCTGCGGCTGTTTTTCGTCGTGTCAGGCTGCAGTTTATTCGGAATATAAGGACGGAACAAGAAAGAATCTCTCGCTCACATGACACTACAAAATACCATAGCATTACTAGCCCTATATTTGTATTCGAAGCAATCGTAATCTCTTACTAAGAATATATCTCTTTTTGTAGCAGTTTTTGCCTTCTTATTCACGATACGATCTGTTAGCCCAATAACAGTATTGACAAATCTGGATATAGAAGTGAAATAAAAAAAAACATCGACATTTAAAGGATCCCACCCTAACCCGATGAATATTGTATGTTGCAATTTGTGTAATTTGATTAAGTTCCACCTGTGTGGAGAGCGGTTATATAGGGGGAGGCAGCGCGGATGACGCGTCTGTCTGTACGTCGAGGTATTGTACAATCATAACTGATGGTCTAAAATCGATGAATAAATGAAACAGATGGTGGACACGATAATCTCTTTAGAGCCGTGATAATAATGAGAGAATCGATCTATCACGTGGTTGTTAGTGAAGATTGATTTGAATTTCAATCTTCAATAATTGTTTTTTTTTTTAATGTTGTTACCTATTCAATAAAAATGTTAAATCTTCTGGTCACAGTACCATTGGTAGGTAATTAGGTATTACGAGGATTTTGAGCACTTTTTAAAATTTTATCCGTAAGGATTGAAATGGGGTTTGAATAAAGTTAGAATCAAAACGGGACGCTGTTAGTATTAGCATAGATTAGAGGAATAAGGATTTGTTGATCTTCAATCTTTGCCCCCTTACAAAAAAAAATATCCAGTGTTCCATGGATGAGGGAAGCGGAGGGCGGGCAACGCATCTGTATAACCTTTAAGATGCCTACGGCGATACTCATGAAAATGAATCAGACCGCTCTTTAGCCTCTTATATATAAAAAAATGTTATGTCATGAAGAAAACGATAATATTTTATTCATATGACTATTTTACTACAAAAAATGGCAATGTAACGATGAATCTACTGCTGTCATTAAAGCTAACCACCACCTATCAGCCGCACACTTATTTAATCAATCAAACAGCCGCTTATCGCGAACCCCATCCCTACAAATTACATATTAATACTGGCAACACTAAAAAACTCACGTCACACTGACAGCTACCATCCCTAACAGATCGGAAGTTTGGTCGTGTGCGTGTAATTACAATTATATTTTTACAAGTATTATTCTAATGTGTTAGGGTCGCGTGGGATCGGAGGGTTGAGGGCATACAGGTAGTGACTAGTGAGGGGACAGGGATGAGCTCATGATGTGCTTAGCGATACAAAGGCCAGGTGCCTTGCAGACTGCGACTAACGAGCTTAACTATTTTGTAATATGTTTCTCGTTGATTTTTAAAATGTAGGTAAAGGCATATCAAAGGCTCTACGCAGCAGGTACCTATTGATGAAACATGGACTATGTTTCAGTTTAAGATTTAGCTGAAATAAAAATGTTCCTCTATTCACTAGAAAACATAGTGTAAGTAGATACGTATACTTAGGTAGGCCAAATAAAAACATTATCCATCATAATTCTTTAGGTTTTCTGCCTACTCAGTTACGGAACTCGCTTGAAGATGTGTTGTTGTTGTTTGTATCTCTTCGACATAAAACGAAAACTGTGTCAGCGACACGCGGCTGGAGTTTATTTCTTATGAACCATGAACATAATTCTAAATTAAGAAGAGATTAAGCGCGGCAAAGCGTAAAACGTACCTAACACTTAAAATCGTGTAAAATATGGGAAATGTTGCACACGATTTTACTTTTCATCGGGGCCGGATCCAGGTGGAGCTTAGGGAGGATGCAGCTTCGGGACCCGTAAAGATTATGGCCTATAAGATAACTTTTGGTACGCATAAAAGGCCCCTTCTCGTCTCCAAGCCCCAGGCAGAGCTTAATTAGGCGCTGCTTCTCATATATTTTTTGATAGAGAATTTAGAGTTGGTTAGTGGGTAAAAAAGAAATCACAGAATACCTACGGGGACAATTCGTCGCGTTGGCAATGAAATTAAATCCAAACAAGGAGCGCGTGGCAGCATCGCGCCCACTTCAACTGTGCTCCAGTAACTTTATAATTAAAAAAAACGCCATAGCCAATATCCCTAGCACAATAACCATAGAGGTCATATTGGCGCTATGTAAGGGGTGATATAAATTGAACTGCGATTTGTTTATACTTGGGTCCCAGAGCATAATGACCACAAGTTGAATGATAATTGAAGTGGCTAGGAAACTATTGGATGTACTTTCCCATAAATAATAACTCCAGTGAGTCGCTGCTACCATATTATTTGTAAATAATTAGCTAGGTACTTTTTTATAACCTACCTATATTAAACCAGCCAGCACAGTTGTCAGCAGTCGGAGCCATTCTGTGATTACCGACCATTGACATCCGCACGGTAAATGTTCGTAGATTCGTTGCTCTTCTTTCGTGTTCTCTTCTTCTCTTTCCACCGGTTACTTATAAACAAAGACAGAAGAAAACTGAGAATAAAGTCTAGCCATGCGCGAGTCGGACTCGCAAATCATGAGTTCCGTACTATTGAGAAGCACGGGCATGACAACTTAAATAGATTAACAAACTTATGCTTGAACATGTATGTACTCATTTAGTATAAAATGAACTGTGTTTATGATATTATAGATATATTTCTATAAATTACCGATATTTAGTTTTTTCCTTTTATAATATTTTATAGCTTGACAGATTTCACGTAGGTACAAAAAAGTGAGAATGTGAAGGTTCTTTTTTTACTTTTGCAGTGCGGATCGTTAAAACTGTCTAAAATTTCGTCCACTAATTGTTTTGTTTTACTTGTAAGCAACTAAGCATAGACAAAATTACTAGCCCTAAAATACTGATTACCGACATTTAATTATATCTATCCATCTACGAGGTAGGCACAAATATCTTGTCGAAAATTTCGTGAAAATTGAAATATGCACAAACAAAATAGTCTTAATATTACTAAATATAGAATCTCATGTCCCATCCCATGTCTGGTCAACTCTCGACCACCCACCGAGTGTTTGGCCCCCGTTTAATTGCCAACACAAACATCGAGCACTTTTTTCTTGACGATCAAGGGTTGATTGTACGGTCAGCTTAAATAAATAACACCCCATCATTTGTGGTTGTCAAGTGATTTCTTTAAATTCGTATGCCTTTATAAAAGAACTTTTTTAAACGATTTTTTTTCAGTTTAAGCATGCGAGCAATCGGAGTCATTTTCATGACTAGCGACGCCCATAGACATCCGCACAGAGGCTACACAGATGCGTTGCCCTCCCTTCATAAGTAGGTACATATTATAAATGTGATTGTGTGATTGGATAATATTTATTTTTCATACCAGCTTTATTTTATATATTTTGGGCTAAGAACGCTTCCTGGTCGACTCTAGAATACCCACCAAAGTTTTAAGACAATGTTACTCACTCCGGTGGACTGGCAACCTGGTGAAGTGACCAGGTCGTGTGGAGCCACTGGACGCAAGCAGCAGTGGAGGTATTCTCGCTGCTGATTATGATGATATTATTGTAATCAAAAGCCAAATCTTTATCTATATATATAAAACTCAAACGTGACATAGCCATCTATCAACGCACAGCCCAAACCACTGGACGGATCGAGCTGAAATTTGGCATCTAGGCAGATGTTACGACGTAGGCATCCGCTAAGAAAGGAATTTTAGAAATTCAACCTCTAAGGGGGTGAAATAGGGTGTTGAAGTTTATATGGATTTCGCGGTTGAAACAGCGGGGCACAGCTAGTTCTCTATAAAATTCTTGTGTCATAATGTTAGTTACCATACATACTACTCCGAAACGGCTCGGCCGATTCTCATTAAAATTTTGTGTGCCTATTGGGTGGATCTGACAATCGGCGAATATTTATTTTCCATCTCGACATTTCCACGGGATCATAACTGACGCGATGACAAGTTACTAGCATCGCGTCGAACGTAACGTAGATTCGCCGCTTATTGTTTTCTCGTACCGAGTATAGGTATAAACGAGGCAACAACGTAACTGTTCCATTGTATGAGAGTGAACTTCGGTTGTGCGGGTTCGTTTCTGATTCTATGCAGATACTGCCTCGTTATAGTTATTTTCGATTTAAGGATGCTATCATAACTTTTTTTTTATGGTATAGGAGGGCAAACGAGCAGTCGGAGCCATTTTCATGACTAACGACGCCCATAGACATCCGCATAGAGACTATGCAGACGCGCTGCCCTCCTTTCCCCTCCCACCCCCCGGGTCACCGGAAACTCACACAGCGAAACGAAACGCAACAGCAAAACTGTCACTTTACGCCGGTCTCGTGTGAGCGAGAGGTACCCCGGTCGTGCGGGCCCAATTCGGCTACATAGGAAGAGATAGTGTCATGCCACTACCTGTTCCTATGCAGCAAGGCACTACCTCTTACAAACTGTCCAGTAGAAAGTACGTTCTGTGCCCCACTTATGAATGGTAGAGTTATGGATCGGTACCACAGTAAGAGGCAGTTACATTTAATCCTTCAAATGATATCTACCTATTACTTACTCAAATTATTTATATTTCATGTAAATTAAAATATAATAGCATATTTCTGAAAGCAGTTATCAGCTATCAATATTTGTACGTGTTTTCTTTAATTTTAATATTTAGGGAGCTCATTGAAAATTTAGTAGAGTGAAATGAGAAAACGAAAAGGAATGGAGTTGCCAGAACTGGTCTGAAGTTCAAGAATACTTGAGCTCGGGTGGTCTTGTACAGGCACAGGGAACCTTGTCCTCTTCGGCGATCTTAATGTTATTTTTCTTTTCTTTTCGTGTACAATAAATATTTTTTCTGGGTAAAAAGATTAGTTTTTGTCATCCTAGTACAAATCAACTGTCTTTTTATCCTTGTACATTTAAGAGTAATTGTTATTAGATCGTATTTGACACACAGTCCAATCTTAATTAAACTACATATTATGTTTCTCGGATGTATCTTCGGTAGGTAGACATATAATGGTATCAGTTGTGTGCAAAAACGAATTGCTTATTTTATCATTAATTTGCTACTGTAAAGTTTGTGTACCTGTGAGTCTACATGATTTTCAATATATTTTATAACAATATTTGATTAAATTAATAACTCACTTTACATCCATAAACCCGTTGCCCTGTGCCGGTTATAGTAAAACATAAGTTTATGATGGTTTTACTGCGAGTGCCACTTAACGCCCGCCACGGCTACCGTGTACTCCCCCACTCCCCCCTCCCCTCTCCCGTAACTCACCTATTCACCCTTTCTTTAATTAGACGTCCTCACCCCGCGAAGAACGCCGGAATGTTTATCGCTATGCGCTAACCGGTCTGCTAACCAAACCGTTTTATTGTGGGCATATTAATTTGTCGCAATGCAGTTATGTCCTGGCTTCATTAGTTTATTGCTATTTGTATAAATTATACATATAAGGACCTTTTAACCTCTGAGCGATGATGATTCAGTAAATAATGTTTATTATCATCACCCCCATCATATTTTGGTACATCGATAGTGTTCGCCTAACAGTTCAATAATATAATGACAGAAGGTCAAAGCCACGAAAATTTTGAGGACTGATTAAGAACTCTACTTCTTCTTCTTCGTGACGATGGCACAAGATATTTTTATGGTGTATGTAGATGAGAATACGTAGGTATTTAAGTGTTTTGCAAGTTCTACGCCCTCAGAACTGTACTTAGTAAATATAAATCATATTACAAGAACGTAAAAAAATACTATCATCAAAAAACCAAGTAAATTATGCACAAAACCAATAATTAAAACAGTATTGAGATAACTTTCTAATTCGGCTCGCCTAATATTCAACGATAAAAATCATACCGTTTACATACTCATAAACAAACCCCATACAATAATGGGGATAACCGCAGAACACAACGGCTTATCTGCGTGGGGCGCTCGCGTATTAATTCCGCATCACCCGTGCAGAGTATTCCAATCTGAGACTCCCACAGTTCACCCCACAGGCCACGGTACCTTAAGCCACCAATACTAGGGCATTAAGCATCGGTAATAAAGTTCACAGGAATCCCTCGAGGCGGCCACTTGCCGCGGATTACGGGCTCGCGGTCCGTACGCACTTCGGCGTATCGCGATGGCGTGCTGGGCCTACATGGTGCTAAACGTTAGGAAAAATATCAAGTATATTCAACTGCGAACATAAAAGTCTAATCATTCTAGCGGTGAAATTTTGAGTGTAATGTTTTGGTTTAATTGTTTTGTTTTAGTTTCGTTTTATTTTATGTTAGAGTAATTACTTGATTGTTATAGTCAGTCATATAACACTTCTTTTTTCATTTTTTTTCTAAATACATACATTTATTGTCTGCTGTCACATGTGTAAAAATTTATAGTGGAAACTTACCTGGTGTATGTGTTATTTTAATTTAAGCTGTTCTGTATTAAGACTGTTTGTTTTTCCCTAATAAATAAAATAAAAAAATAAATAAAATAAACATTTTTATTCACTGGTTGAAAGTTTACAACAGCAAGCAAGAGCTAGTCGGTCGTGTTACTTTAATTAGCCTCTAGTAAGCAAGCTAATAGTTTGTTAATTCTTTGTCACAGGCAAAAAATTGGCATCGGTCATGTTTTTAGGGAGAAAAAATTTGAAAGCAGGAAAACAGTGCGTAATTGTAGTGATGGCATGAAAACACGTTCAATATTGGAAATGAGGAATTAACTTTTATTCCTTCACTGTTCTCGATGAAGACTTTAATCCTTTACTCGTACTGTAGCTTGGATCAGGAACTACATGGGAATTATCCCTGGTTGATCATCTTCCGAAATTAATACGAGAATCTGACATTACGAGCAAAATACTTATTCATTTTACAAATATCACAGCGGCATGTAAACCGACGATATACATTTAGCCTGTAGCATAACTTTAATTGTTTTTAAAGTACGCACACGCGGTTGGTCCCATTGAGTTTGTGGAGGGCCCTACTCCGCGTTGGACGGCTGGAGACTGTGGCCCGAATGTCGGAGCCTCTCGAGCATCAACAGAGCCGCAGCACTCCACGTAATGAGACTTAAAGGCACTTTATATTCACATTCACACGGTATTCTATATTGAGGAATGCCTGAAAAATGTTTATTACATTTATTATAGTTTTACAACTACCATCGCAAATTTAATGTTACTCCAATTGTGGCGACTGAAGGCAGGGATTTGCTCCAAGTGTCGAGTCCGCCATTATAGGTGTAGGGGCCTCCCGGATTCCTAGGTATCATACGTAAATGTATTCTCTGTGTCAAGAAAAATAAACACGGTTAGGATATTTAAATAGGTCTCCTCGATTCCTCTAAATTTATCCTAAGGATAATCTTCATTGGACGTTTTTAAATGATGAGTAAGTAAATATCCCAATATGTAGTTTTTTTGTAAAGTTGTCGATTTACTCTCTGGCACGTATTACCACCATTTAGACGAAATGTTATTTCATTATCGTCTGAAAAAGCGAAGGAAAAAAGCTCTCAAGATGGAGGGGCGGGGGAGGTACGGAGATGTACCTGTGCGCTCGCGCACCGAACCTTACCTAGGAAAACAATCAGAGACGTTAGTAAGATGTGGATAAGACTATGAAACAGATCCGTGGTCATCGCAGACGCGTCTAGAATAAATATGTCCCTATTGTTTTAATTTATAATTAATTATTTAAAGTAATAAAATATAAAATTATAGTTGCTTAAAAATATTTAAATATAAAAACGTTTTTATTATAAAAGTATAATTTTAAGCGAGCTGTTATTAACTCTTATTGATTTTCACTATAATTATTACTTTTTGTTGTGTACCGTGGCATATTTATTCATGTGAATAAAATATATTACAAATTACAACAGTATTTAGTCAAAAATACATTACACAATTATAAAGTAACCTTACCTATTAATATACCTAACTACTGACACTGGATTATAAATTGAATTTTGTAAAAATATCTGACGTATTATTTTTATTGTTGATTGATGTTTATAATTTCCACCAAAGTGATTTAATTAGAAATGTATACCACGAGGTAGAAGTAACCATTTAGTAATCTATGGTAAAAGATACTTACGTAAGATACCTTAGGTAGTTTAGTAGAAAAATCTGATGTCCAAAAATAAATGGTTTACATTAGCTAGTGCTATCAAATAAACTAAAATATCCTATTTAATTATATACTAGGTAGGTACTATAAATTTATACTACATATATTTAGAAGAATCATGATTGAATAAATTCTTGTATGGATAATCCATTAAATTTCGAGGTGTATCCTTATTATGATTTACCTGTTATGAGTATGATATTTTCATATTTTTTGGTAGTGTTTTTTGTGTGACGTGCTAAGTGGCATGATGTGGACCACCCACATCGCCTTCGTTGGAAAACTCCAGGAATACGAAAGGTTTTAATAAAACCACTCAACACCAAGTCTCCGACCCATGCGTGACTTTTATTAAAATAATTTCTTATTCAACACTTTTTAATATTTATATTGCATTTATTATAAAGTAAATGTGTACGCGACTTCGGCCGCCTTGAAATTAAAAATAATTAAAATTAATAAGTACCTAAGCCTCATTTACTCCGTATTACATCAGCGACCTGTAGTAAGAGGTGGTGCTACACTGCATGCTTGCATGCAGCCGAATTAGGCCGGCACAACCGGGGAGGTACCTCTCGCTTACGCGAGACCGGCGCAAGTTAAAGTGACAGCTGCGCTGTCGCGTTTCGTGCGATGTATAAGTAGCCGGTGGCCCATGGAGGAGGGAGGAGAAAGAAGGGCAGCGCATCTGTATAGCCTCTATGCGAATGTCTATGAGCTTCGCTAGTCATGTAAATGGCGCCTAATGCTCGTTTGCCCCCTTATACCAAAGAAAGTGAAAGTCAACAACCAGTCGGCTGTCTGTTGTACAGATAAAAATTGGAAATTTTTTTTTTTATAGTATGTAGGTAGGTACCACTTGCAATATTTACCTACTGCTTTGAAATAAGTACACTTGTAGTAAAAAGCGTACGATTTAATATTACAAACAGACACATTTTTTTTATTTGTATAGATAATGTTCGTAACAATACCTGTTTCCTTGGGTATTGTCAAAGGCTATTGAATCAAGAGACCGGAAAGTCATCTAAACATCCTGTCCTCGCCACATATGTAAGTTTTGTAAAGTTATAAAACAAATAAAATAAAATAAAAATTAAATAAAAGTTAAGTAAGCCCCATTTCTCGTAGAAGTGCGTAAGAATTTTTCGAGTCCCGTTCTAGAAGACGCAGTGTTGGACTACCGTCTACCCAGTAGACCGATGAGAATTCGTGAAGAGCACCTGGATGCAAGATATACCTATTATAATAATGTCCAGCAGACGCTTTCTGACTCTTGATAATGGTGATGGTACGGTTCATAATTTCATAAGTGATCAAAACAATCACAAAAACAGGCCAAAACACATAAAAAGCATTCCTAGCGAATAGCTCAATAACACAGATATAATAATAAAATATGACGTATCATCCGCACACCAGTAGTGACTCTCAGATGGAGTATGTACACTGGCCGAGTGGGCCACTGTGTGTGTTTGCATGTCAACATCGAGTGGTCAGATCGTCAAGGCGAACGAATTTCTTAATGTAATTGACGCGTTGCATAAATTGAGCAAATGTAATTAATAAATTACAAAAAAAAAACTTAAAAGGAAGCGAAGATTTACCCTTCCCTTCCTCTCGTTAACATAGCTTCTGAATAGAAATATTAACGCAGTGAATTATGTATCAAGTTTATTGGAGGGAGGAAAAATGAAGACAGCAAATCTGTATAGCCTCTATGCGGATGTCTATGGTCGTGGGTAGTCATGAAAACGGTTCCGACTGCTCGTTTTTATTTAAAAAAATAGGTATATTTTAATTTCCCTAGTGTCCTCGCTATCGAGAGGACTCTAACGATACCTCATACGTTAAAATGGCTTGACAAAGCCGTTCATAATCGCTGATACTTTTTATAGTTTAAAGAGAAAAACGAGCAGTCGGAGCCTTTTTATAAGTACCGCCTCTCATAGACATCCGCACTGTTGTGCAGATACGTTGCACTTATTTCCAAGGGGCCACCGAAAAATCAAAAACAGCACAAGACTCAAGTGAACAACTCTAACTTCACGGTGTGTGACTCTACTCTAACACCACCCGGTCGTGCCGGCTCAGTTCTGTTGCAATGCAATGTACATTCAATGTACATTCTAAATCTATGGTCCCATCACTAAACCTTAGAGTTGGTTTTTTTTTTATGATATAGGAGGGCAAACGAGCAGCCGGAGCCATTTTCATGACTACCGACGCCCACAAACATCCGCATAGAGGCTACACAGAAAAAAAGGCTATACAGATGCGCTGTCCTCCTTTCTCCTCCCACCTCCATGGGCCACCGGCTACTTACACACCGCACGAAACGCGACAGCACAGCTGCCACTTTACGCCAGTTTCGTGTAAGTATGAGGTACCTCCCCGGTCGTGCCGGCCCAATTCGACTGCATGCAAGCATACAGTGTGGCACTATCTCTTACCAAAAAAGAAGTTGGTAAAAAAGATTTAAAAATTTGGAACGACAACGGGAAGACTCGAGTTTTCGGACAATTCTCACGTAATGGCGGAGAATTTCGTCAGTTGGTCCGCGCGATCTGAGCGGCGGGCACACGCGCTAATGGCCGCGGCCGTGGGCGTGGGCGGGGTAATACAGGTCGTGCTGCAGCTCCGTGCTCGCGTTGTGTGTGGCACGGAGTGAGATGATGTACAGTAACAATGTGATGTTGAAAATCAAGTTGTCTTAGGACACCCGGTAGATGCAAGGTGTTTCTTTAAAGATTTTCAGAGATTTCTAGCATAGGATAACAGGCGATTTAGGCGCATTTAG
>LUGF01016645.1:877764-911124 GCA_001625245.1 Calycopis cecrops | reverse complement strand
GGGAGGGGAGACGTGCGCGCGCAGCGGGGCGGGGCCGGCCCAAACCCCGCCCCCTCGGCACCCATGGCCGGCGGTGGAGGGGAGATCGGGCCCCCGGCCTCTATTTACTCTTTCAATCAGTGCGAGTGTTTGCCCCTGGCCGGCGTGCACGCGCGGGTGATGCGCTAGCCATGATCTCGCAGAAGCTATCGTACGGCGACGTGCCGACGTCCGCGTCGCTGTCCTCGCTGTCGCCCGGCCTCGCGCCTCCGTACGTGAACGGCATGGGATGCATGCCCACGCAGCCCTATCCCAACATCTACGCCAACAACATGGTGGCCGGCGGCTCGTGCATGGGCTCCGGCGTGGGCTACTCGCCGCCCAGCACCATGGCCTCGTGCATGGGCGGCGGCGGCGCGGTGCCCTACGGCGCCCTGCCGCGGGAGCAGGAGGCCGCGTCCCCGACCTCGGCCCTGCAGCGCGCGCGGAACGACAAGACCTACCGCCGCTCCTACACGCACGCGAAGCCGCCGTACTCCTACATATCGCTGATCACGATGGCCATCCAGAACAACCCCTCGCGGATGCTCACGCTCTCCGAGATCTACCAGTTCATCATGGACCTGTTCCCGTTCTACAGACAGAACCAGCAGCGCTGGCAGAACTCCATCCGGCACTCGCTGTCGTTTAACGACTGCTTCGTCAAAGTGCCGCGGACTCCGGACAAGCCGGGGAAGGGCTCGTTCTGGACGCTGCACCCGGACAGCGGGAACATGTTCGAGAACGGCTGTTTCTTGCGGCGGCAGAAAAGATTCAAGGACGAGAAGAAGGAGAATATAAGGCAGGCGCAGAAAGCGGCATCGACGCATCCTCATCATGGATCGCACGACAAGCGCGAGCACGGGCACGAGAAGGCGCCCGGCGTCGGCGAGGACAAAGACATGCGCGACGAGCTCCTGGCGCAGCTGCACGGCGCGCCCGAGCTGTGCCTGCCCGAGCACACGCCGCTGGCGCTGGAGCACTACGCGCAGCTGAAGCAGGAGCCCTCGGGCTACGCCCCCGCGCCGCACCCCTTCAGCATCACGCGCCTGCTGCCCGCCGCCGACTCCAAGACGGAGCTGAAGATGTACGACGTGAACTACGGCTACCACGCGCCCGACAACTACTACCAGTCGCCGCTGTACCACCACCACCACCAGCCGCCCTTGTGACAGTACCCGCTGGCGTAGGCGCCCCGCCGACTCCCGGCCGCCTACAGCCGATCCCGCGCTAGAGACTCCATGTGAGCGTGTTGTGTTCTTGTGATATCGGAGACGTCACCACCGGGGTTTGTAAATTTATGTAAATATTTTTAATGTTTCGATATGGGTTACGTAATGCGTATTAGTGTGTAGGTTGCACGAGCACCCCGGGCGGTGGCCGTGGAGTTAGGCCTAAACGGAGCGCAGGCGTCAAGTCTGCTTAGGTTCTGTAGGCATAAACTGATACTAGGACTCATTGAAGTGTCCTTTGAATTAATAACACACATTCTTGTACTAAATATCGTTATATATTATATCAATGATATTAAAAAATAATTCGAATGCATATAAAACAAAATATCTATCAAAGTAGTCATCAAATTTGCCTTTATATTTTTGCTTCTCGCACCATCGATTTTAAAGTCGATATATCGATAAGTAAACTCAAATAAAATATGGTAAAACTTTCCACCCTAATCAATACAATGTAAATAGTGTGCGCGTCTATAAAATGTGTCGCTATCGAAGCTTTATCGGCTATCTATAATATTGATAAGTGTGTAATGCGCGTTGAGATCTTTTGTTTATATGTAAATACGATTAGCAACCGAGCAATCACTACAAATGTATAATCGATATTATTTTAGTGATGGCCAAACACTAAATATGATATTCTTCAATTGAAAAGCCGTACATTTATTTAAATGTCGTACAACGGTATTTGGTATAGAAATGTGCGTGAAATCATATCTATGAACTGTGCAATGTTGCTTGTGTAACAAATGTATAAATATATTATTAAATTAATAGATAGGGAACAGAATTATAGTCGTGTCGAACGTTTAACTAGCTAAGTTTTGTAAATATATCATTAAGATAAAATTATATTAATATCTTCTAAGGTGTTTGGTGTTTCATAGGTACCTATCTATGCTTCTGCACATTCCATTCGAATATATATTTATATGCAAGTATCAATTTAGCATTTTAATATTTATTATATGTTATTTGGCATACGTATGATAGTAGGTAATATATCTCCCATAACAAAACAAATACATTCATACATTATAATCGCATAGTCATAACCTCAATACGAAAATATATAGGAGTATATTAGTGCCTACGTTATGTGGGAAAATATATGCATACAAATACGTGTTAGCTAAAGTTTAAGTATATTTTGTAAATTATGAATATTTGGCCTGCGGCACAGAGCAGTGTTCGTACAGAACCTTGGCCACGTAATAATTCAGTGGAACCTTGTGCCGGGAGGTTTGTCAAGTCCAAATACGACTCGCAATGCCGCGGACGAGTATTTGGCACGCATTTTTATTACTTCGCGTCTATTATCCGCCTATGTCTAAATAGTCTTAATTGCTTATAACATTTAGTATCTGCGGTACCCTCGATACCTGCTTAGGACTTTCCGAAATTTAATAAAAATATCTTATAAAATTTGTGTGTAGAGTACACTGCAAGTACCTAAATCAAAGGTAGTACAAACTTTCAATGACGTCACTAACTTTTCTTGCATGTCATTAACAAAAAAGGTAGATATCAGCTTCTGACATTCCAAAATGTAATAAAAATATCTTATTTTATAGAATGCGTGTGTTCTCTTTCTGAAAATCGTAAGTAGGTAGTACAAACTTTCAATGACGTCACTAACTTTCTTGCTTGTCATTGTCAAAATGGCAGCAATCATGAAATGTATGATTATGTTACATAGTAGGTTACGTAGTTAAGATATTTAGGTACATCGAATATGCTATTTATTTAGTCATCACCAAATATACTTATTATATTTCTTTATCATACGTTTGCCAAATGCTTAATGTAAAATGATTTATAAGTATACAATATAGTTATGCTAAATTTATCCTTGTAGTTATAAATACATATTTACTACTCGAACCAGGATAGGATACTTATATCATCTGTTAGTTCCAGAGTTAATAAAATTAAGTTTACAAATACATCGTGTTTTCATTATAACAATACCCTTGTTCATCACAGCAACATCATGATTACATCAATGACAAATGAATATTTATTTAGAAAAGACTAGCACTTTTTAAATTAAGTGTTATTTGGTAAACTAAAAAAAACTCGTGCATTTTTGTTAACAACGAAAGGTGCTTCTGGTCGTAGTGTAATTATACAGCCTACAATGTTCTTAGATAAATAGGTTATCTTACACTGAAAGATTTGTTCAAATCGAAGCAGTAGCTCCTGAGATTTGCGAGTTCAAACAAAGACATTTGAGCTTTATTTATATGTAGGTAGGTAGTATATATTTCTTTGTTGAATTATAAAAACGACCCAACTTGGCTTGTGATCGGACAGTTTTGCGACACGTTCACATCTATTTTTGAGTTAACACGCCGATGGTAATTCGTGTTAATTGTTTTATGGAAACACGTAAAGAACAGGAAAACACTTTAATGTACAAGACGAATGACAAATGCATGTGGCAGTCTAAGTTGTCAGCAATTTACTTTAGTGGCCTTAGCCGGCTTTAGCCCGCGAAACTTTCAAGTTCTTCAATTGACCTATAAAACATTTTTCAATTAATATTTTAATGTCATATAGGTAGTAGTAGGGTTGCCAACCGTACTATAATAAATAGTATTGTGCTATATTTCAGGTCTGTTTACTATATAGGAACTGTTGAAAAAATATATAGTACGAAAAAAACTATATTTTCACCGAAATATTTATATTGCTAAGAACTAAAAATCGTTCTGCTGGATGATGCTCAATGCCTCAATGATTTTTTTTAGTTGCACCTGGCCCGCCTACCTATTTTAAACCTAGAGTAGGTACTATATTTGATGACAGTACACATACACATACATTTTTAATGCATATTTTGAATATATTAGAAAATACTATATTTTGCCGATGAAATGTGGGCAACCCTATATAGTAGGTAACCTATACATACCAACCTAACCTATACATTCGTTCAGTTGACGGTTATTTGTTATTTTACATTTCTATATTTTTATTTCCTCTTTATTTTTCGGCACATCTACGGATGGAGAGCCCTTCAAATTGAGACCATAACTGATTTTTGTGCTGCTATGGTCCTACAGTCACTGCGAAAAATCAGCTTACGCTATTAATACTTAGAATATTTAAAAGTAATTACAGTCTTTGATTTAATTGCAAAAGTATATTTTACATACAAAAATAAAATACTTATAGGTAGATATAGGTATACCTATACTCATCGGCAGATATAAAAACAACTAAAGAATTTAACACGTCTATATTTTTTGACATTATTTACGTATATCTTTTAGCTACAACACCTCATGTGTCACTTTAGATGTGAAATAGATTTTTTAAAAGGTAAGCAAAAAGCTTCGCTAAACTAATAATAGTTTTTAACAACTATTAGAGTAACACAATAAAAATATAATGAAAAACAAGAAAATATAACTCTATAAAATGTGTTAGATAGAGTATTTGTGGATTATTCAGTTATATCAGTCTTAGTACTATAATAATATATAGACGTAACTATTTTAGTTATATCGCTAAGCCATGCTTCTATTGTTTCACTTGTAAAACCCTTTATCTTTATTAACGTAATCGGTACATCAGTTAACCCTTTTGCGCGTTACCTGCCGGCGCTAGGGGTAACAAAGTACCGCGACGTAGATTCGTGTTTTATTGTAGTCTAGCTTTTGTCGGCCGTTTATACCCCAACGTCCGGTACTAAACGCTAGACGCCCGGCGCCCGTCGTAAACTGGCTTAGAAATATTTAGGACGCGCAGACGGCTGTCCATGTGGCCCATGGAGGTGGGAGGAGAAAGGAGGGCAACGCATCTGTATAGCCTCTGTGCGGATGTTTGTGGGCGTCGGTAGTCATGAAAATGACTCCGACTGCTCGTTTGCCCTCCTGTACCATAAAAAAAAAAAAAAAAAAAAAAACAAAGAGTTTTTATTGCAGGCTAGCGACTAGACTTCACGTGGATATTGATAATCCCAGACAACAGGTTTTTTAGATGAGGGCAATCGAGAAAATGAAGCCTTTTGGTGACCGACTCGCATGTACAGCCGCTTATTTGAGATGCTATCTACATTTTCTTGCCCTCTTTCTAAAATCCTCCCCTAATGGGCCACCGAAAACTCACAAACCACAGAAACACGACAGCACAGCTGTCGCAATGCAACGGCATCGCGAAATGTGCTCAGCACTACTTCTTACAGTGAGGAATAAAAGAGGACATTTTTTTTAATAGCATATATAATCATAATCTATACTTTAAATATTTCACTACTGGATAGGCTCAAACAAAAACAGTTCAGTAGTTTTGCGTTTATTGATAATAAATAAGAATACTAAAAAAACGGGTAGTAGGTATATGCTGCACGCTTAGGTAGGTATAGAAGTGAAAAATTAAAACTATCTTAAAATGCTAAAGCGATCAAACAGCTACGCTACACTTTGCTCTGCTACGTTTTGTGACCTAAAATGATATTTATTTTTCCCAGCTTAAAGAACTTTTCACTTTAAAAGTCTAAAAAGTATTAGTAAGTTTTTAAAGTATCTATCTAGGGAGGTGTCGTGGCCCCGCGGCCTAAGCAATTTGTGGATTGTAAATTAGGAGGATTTCCATCCAACTGACACATATTCTATCAAGATGTAGGATGTTGTTTTATATGCGAATTATAATTCGAATTACATTACTTTTTATTAAGTAATAAAGCTATGTGTAAAATCTGTGATTACGGTTTCTTATTCAATAAAAAGTAATGTAACTATCACTATAATGTTCATATAAGATATATTATTTGGAACTGAGATTCCAAATGATACTAAAAAACGAACTTCATCATTCGTACTATCTAGAAAGTATAGAGACGAATAAAAATGTCTACAGTATGGGTATAACCTATTGGTGATAGAGTTGGTTAGCAAACTATTGTACAATATCTAGCTATAATTACCAAGGTAAAATGTAATATAATTACATTTTACATTGGTAATTATAGCCAGAAGTATATTCTGTTTAAGCATTTCTTCTCCAAATAATATAATTATAGATATCATATAAAATGTATGGGCGTATTAGGTACTAATTGGTAGGTACTACTGCGTATTTAAAGCTAAAACTGTCAAGTGCTAGTTGGATCTCAGGGGATACCTTCTAACAGTTGACAAACTGATATTTATGGGCATTTGATACGAAATCTACAATAAGTTTGTATCCATCGTTTTAAGGCATATCACAGAAAAAAATCTCTGATATGCTATATATTTATAATTAAATAATTTTTGATTTATTCCTTAGTACTCCGAGAGAGATATTACTGACACAGTTCGCGACATAAATGTCAGCTTGATCATTCTACGTTATTTAGAGATAATTTAGTCTTGGTAGACAGACAGACAGAGGTACAATAAAGTGACATGGGCTCCGCTTTTCCTTTTAGAGGTACAGAACTCCAACAAAACAACTGAGGTTCTGTATATATAGCTTCATCATTAAACACAAGTATGCACGCCTGCTCCGACGTCGACGAACACCGCTAATTTACCACTGCACTAATTTAATACAATACAATTAATTTGGACAAAATTGATTACAATGAGACTGTCTGAAAGGCTGAAAGAATGTGAAAGATGTATTGTATTATAGTATAGATAATTAATTACAGAGTTAATTCAATTTACTTATTTGTGTTATACCCAACGCCAATACTTAGGTAGGTATATGTCTCCTATTATCTCAGCCCTATTACTATTTTATAAACGCAATCAGCTGTTACAAAAAGTGAGAAGGTCTTCAATCGAACAAAACACATTCATAGAAAGAATGGAAACGTATAGTTTTTTTATTGGTGTCAGCCGCTGGGCGCTGGGCGCTCCGCGGGTGGTTTACTGCCACCATAAAACTAACCACTCAACTCGACGCCTTGCCCACTGTCCATTTCAATACAACGTGAATGGCTCGGCTTCAT
The DNA here is from genome assembly GCA_001625245.1 of Calycopis cecrops. Taxonomy (NCBI): domain Eukaryota; kingdom Metazoa; phylum Arthropoda; class Insecta; order Lepidoptera; family Lycaenidae; genus Calycopis; species Calycopis cecrops. The sequence goes on along the minus strand of LUGF01016645.1, from coordinate 903,924 downwards.
TGACACACGTCATTTCCGTAAAAATATATCGGAGAAACCTCTGACCAGGTTAGCGGTTATGGAATCTTTCGGTTTAGTCTGGGTAAATTCCTTTTAATTAGTCACTAATTATATATTTCTTTCTATTAAATATTTCTTATTTCTCATTAAAAAGAAGAAACAAACGAATATATCTCTTCTTTTTAATGAGATAAGTACGGTCTACTAGGATGTGACTCCGAAGAAAAATCTCTCCTTCAGATTCTTCATTGGATGCACAAGTTTTTTTGTCATAAAAATAGACATAATATATCGTTATTAATACGCCCTTAACACAACTAAATGACATATCAATATGAGATTCTAAAATTATAAAAACCTTTTGTTTATGCATTGTACACTTGCACAGTGATTCTAAAATTGCTCTACTATGTAAGCGGAGCGTTGAAGATACTTTACTTGCGACTTTTTCATTCGTTTATTTCATAATCAAATAAAATCATCAACCTTCTTTCATAGAAAACGACAATATCTCGTATCTGTACAATTAATTTTCATGATTTTGTGGCGAACATTATTCGCGACTGGTGGTGCCTAATCTTTATTCGTTAGTTTTTGTTGTTAGTAGATCAATATATTGTGGCTCTATTAACTTTGAAACTTATTATCTATCAATATTAAGAGAAACCTTTATATAAATAAAAACAAATGTGCTAAAAAGATCATGAGGGATGCGAAAAGTGTAAGAGTAAATCTTAATAAAACGAAAATAATAAAGTAGAGATTATCGATTGTGAAAGAAGTTTTAGATCTTGTTGGTATTTTCATCAATTAGGTTACTTACAAACTATCTTTCTATCATGTGAAAACAAAACACAATTTTGTACCAGAATATATTGGTTGTGATTACTGTTTCATTCCGTTTAGGTAAATTAAATGTGTAATCAGTTTTATTTCAGCAATTTTTTTTCTTTAGTCTTGCAGGATTGAAGAAAGCCTGCTTATTAGGTACTGTATCTATGTATAATGTATATATGTGTTGCAATATAGACATAATATGAGTAATGCAGTTGTGATTTTCTCTAAGAATCCGTATCTCACGAGTGGAAAGATGTTAGGCGCCAGACTGACGGCTTTGTACTTTCTGAAGCGCGGAGGTTTGATACCTACTATTTCATGACTCAGGAATGATATAGATAAGAAATCTAGCTAAGGGGGTAAACAGTAGGTATTATTAGGATTTTTCTACGTACAAAAAACTCATTTTAAACGTCAACAAATTGATCTGTACATAGAAGAACTAGTGAAACAAACTCAGCGCGGCGGTCTCCATTTCTTAAAATTCTATTTTATTTTTAACTTTTCATTGAAACAACCTTGTAATATTTTCTCATCACACTTTTAATAGCCAAATTTAATAACCCACATAAAAACTCTTAAATTTTATTTATAACATTTTTGATAAATGGAAACAATGTCTATAATGTGTGGGCGCATCGTATTTATTATTGGACAAGGCTCTTCATTCAACACCGTACGAGACAAGCTACCGGGCTTCCAGCACCTCCGAACACATTGATAACGACCATTCAAAATCTTTACAAGTCATCAAATGTGACAAACATATAAACGTGCTTTAAACTGCGTTATCAAGGAATGATGACTTTATTACCGATTTATAAGATTCAACACCGGTAAACGGTTTGGTGCAACCCGAAACGTAGCGTGGTATATTGATAAGTTTTCTTGTAAATCACTCTTGATTTTTAGTTGTTTTTTTGTTGGGATGTTCTCTCTGTTGTTGTTTCTTTATTATGGGTTTATTGTGTGATATTATGTCAGCGAGGCCCGTGACGACCTTTGTGTTTTGTAAGGGCGATAATAAAAATAATATTCCCTTTGTTCGGCGCAACGGGAATATGCTCTATAACGATGAAGGTTGACGAGATACATTGATAAATATTATTTCTAGTGTACGATAGCACAGATATGATACGAGGTCTTATAAATGTTTGTTATAAGGAAAATACCCTATTGCCTCTACATCATATTATACTTATAGGCATTAAGTAACGCTATATAAATGAAAATTACCTTATAGTTCTCAATTTCATCCTGCCCAAAATACAGTTTATTATATAAAAAATAATGGCAGCATTTAAAATAATTACAGCTCCAGAGCTCTAGACGTGATCTAGGTCACCTAAATGGGCCGGTCAGACCGGACTAGGAATTACTTTTAAATTTTTTATCAGTTGCAAGTGCTGTATTAAAAACTCTGTACTTCAATATGTCTATGACATATAATAAACCAGTAAAATCCGTGTGTATAATATGTACATTGAATATATTTACGAAAACTAATTGGGGGCAATGCTATAATTGTATTAGAACACTTTTCAATATTTTTTATTTTTTTTTGGATGTCTGTTTGTCCAGGCTTAATCTTCGAAACTACTGGTCGAATTCGAATGAAACTTTTTGTGACGTATAGATACTAAGGCTGGTTCACTTTTTACTGCGCGAAAATTGCAATGAAAATGAAAACATGACGGATATGAAAATTTGAAAGAATTCTTCTATGGTGTTATGATCTTATGAATGTGGCGCCGGTAAATCTGCCTTATATTGCCTTGTCGCGGCTCACTAGCGCTGCAGGCGGTCCATATTGACCTCAGAAGGAAAATCACTTTTAAGTATTATAATAGAACTACGCTGCGCGAACGAAGTCGCAGGCACCACCTAATAACATAATATTATGACAATAAATAACCTATTTTATCATACAAGGTTGATAAAAGCGAGAGGTACTAAATTAAACCACATATCCTATAAGTGTCTACAATTAATTGTAATTAAATAGCGAAAAAAATGTAATCATGCTTTGTACCGGCGCGGCGCGTAAAGCCTCGCCCGGGGTGAATGACCCCGGCCGCTCATAGTCGACGATCAGCTGGCGTACAGATCACGTTAAAAAAAATCCTGTGGCTAAACTATTGCTCCGATTGATCTGATTTTTGTTTTGTAGCCTGGAAATTTTACACTAAATATGTGGTTTCATTTAATGCATCTCGCTTTTATCAACCTTGTATATTATAGGTAGGTACTGTTATATGATATACTCGTTATACTATTGTAATCGAATAAGTTTTCTTTCTTTGCTTTTCCGCTCTGTATGCCCTCGCCATCACCAGGACATGCATCGACTGAAGGTACAGCGCTTTTTTTTCACCTATATATAGGTATACCTATACCTAATTATGGTGCGGTGATTGCTAAGTATAAATACTTATATTTTATAGGTACGTAATAGTTATAATCCCTCAATAAACTAAATAATCCAATATACCTACTTCTACTCATTCTGCTTAAAGTCTGTGGCTGGCCTATGGAGGGAGGAGGAGGAAGGGAGGCAGCGCATCTGTATAACCTCTATGCGGATGTTTATGGGCGTCATGAAAATGGCTGCGATTGCTCGTTTGCCCCCATATGCTAAAAAAAGAAAGTCAGTTTGCCTCGTGGTGTTAGTAGGTAGGTAAGTGTGTACAACGATAGACGTGAGGTTCGAGGGTCGAACTAATCAGTCGAATTTTACAATCTTTAATAACAGGTGGTGCCACGCTGCATGCATGCAGCCGAGTTGGGCCGGCACGACCGGGTACCTCTCGCTTACACGAGATCGGTGTAAAGTAACAGTTTAGCTATCGTATGAGGTATGTATATAGCCGGCGGCCCGTGGAGGACGGAGGAGGAAGGAAGGCAACGCACCTGTATATACTTTATGCGGATGCTTATGGGCGTTGGTAGTCATAAAAACGGCTCCGAGTCCTCGTTTGCCTCCTTACACACAAAAAAAACAGCCTGTAGTTAGAGGAAGTACATCCCCGCTCGAAGTGCACGTTACTCCGTCGGTTCTCTACCTAATTCTCCTATTGTGAACTACGATCACGTCGGACTGCCGTGGAATGAGGGAATAGAGAGTGCATGTGTGTATGTGCGTAGGTACACGTGTGCACTGTGTGTCCTTGCGTGATCTTGAGGACGTATCACACAGTAGGTACTAGTGATATAGGTAGGTATGTAATATATGGAAATGACCGTTAGAGCTGACATTCGTAGGAGAACATTATTATATTTATATTTACGTTATAGGTATCTGATTGCATTTTAAAAAAGTTTTTTTCTAATAAATATTAGATAATACTCATTCTAAAATAATGTTAAATATTTTTGTAAAGATATAATTTTACGAAAAAAGTTCTAGATAAAAAAGGTTGCAAAATAAACGTAACAAAATGTTAGATTATTATTAATAATATAAAATATAATTGTGTTGGTGGTGGCCTCTGTCGTTTTTATTGTCTAATTAAAGAACAATTAAATACCACAAGGAGGTTAATGTGTATGTGTCACTTAAAATATTATTCGGCAGATTCCTGGTACAGATATATAAATATATTATAATATTACGGTTTTATTAAAATTATAGAATTCATTTTATGACATTTCCAATGAATCGGACTTGCGTACCCCTTCTTACGCACGTTGTATGCTCCGTCTATCCTGTACCGTGTGGACCGGAAGTGACCAGCCAACCTAGGACCCAGGAGTAAGCAGCCACCTATTGAATGAGAGATCATGGCCTCCGTGGGAGGGTGTTCGAATCTAGCGACTATAGGACATGACCTGTGATTCTTGACAAGGCTTCTTGGCTTCACGCTTAAAAAGCATTTACCTTATATACATACCTTACCATAGATACACATGGGTAATCACCTAAGTGTATGAATGAGGTAAGGAGGTTTTTTTTGACTTAGGTAAATAAACGTGGTGGTAAGAGGTAGTGCCACACTGCATGCTTGCATGCAGTCGAATTGGGCCGGCACGACCGGGGAGGTACCACTCGCTCACACGAGACTGGCGTAAAGTGACAGCTGTGTTGTCGCGTTTCGTGCGGTGTGTAAGTAGCCGGTGGTCCATGGAGGTGGGAGGAGAAAGGAGGGCAGCGCATCTGTATAGCCTCTATGCGGATGTTAGTGGGCGTCGGTAGTCATGAAAATGGCTCCGGCGGCTCGTTTGCGCTCCTATATCATAAAAAAAAAACGTTAAATAATGTATAAAAACCTTTCTTAACTTAAATTGATTGACTAGGTATAAGTATTTATTTTTTACAATCATCACTACGACTATCCGCCAATAATTTTTACGTGGCATTCATAAAAAATATGAGTTATTTATAAACTAAACTTCACTTTTTTTCAATCTAGCCTTTTTTCCCGGAGTCCATTTGGGTAAAAAGTTTCCGAGATTACTCTGGCAATATCAATTTCGTGAGTGAAATCTTCGGGCGATGGCGGGCGCAGGCGGCGACATAAAATTGAAAACTATTTGTCGAGCAAACACCATCCATCAACAGTCGGCACTTAGCCGTATTGCCGCTGGAGCCCGCGACCCGCGGCCAGCCACCGGACCCCCGAGGGTTCCGTGAGATCAATACATTAATTTATTTAAAATTATGTGCTTTGGTATTGTTTTATAACCTTTGCAATTGCTTTTTTTTATAGTATAAAGACATAAACAAGCTGTCCTTTGATAACCGACTCCAATCGAAATCCACATAACTGTAATGCTGATGTTTCGGTCACCCCCCTCACCTCCTCGAATGGGCCAAGTGAAACTCATACACCGCATGAAACGCATGAGTACCTACAGCTATCGCTTAATGGCGACGTTGTTGGAGCAAAAGGTAAAGCAACTCCCCGGTCGTGCAAGGCTGCATCACCTACCTTCTATTTTCTGACAAAAGACAAAAACATTTGTCCTCATCATGTACCTATACTTTGACAGAATTAGAGGCTGAGTCATAACTTGCTGCAGACCGGATGGGCCGCATTATTACAAAGATGACAATCTTAAATAAGGAGCTTTCGAAGAAAAACATTTACCTAGAATTTGCTGTAAATGTACCAATATAACGTGTAATATACCTAGTGAGAAATGGCGTAGAAGATTTTGGCTTTTAGCTCAAAAAGTTCAAAAAACAAATTTTCTGCGGCAACACAAGCTACAAGACATTTGGGCCCTTCCTTCGTAGAACTTTATAACATTAAATTTGGTCTGTTTCTCCTGAAACTCACATACAATTCTTATAAAAATATAAGTATAATACGTTAAGTATTTTTATAATCGCGCTCCAGTATATTGCATGCTGTTGACGCTAACATTGAGCAATCAATCATGCCACTTAAGCCGGGACACTCCTTGTAGCAGACGAGCGTTGACCCTCCGGCGGCCATTTTGTTTTCTTACTCTCATTACATCATGCTAATTATTGTAATGACTAAAAAGGGCCTAAACAGGGAATTTCTCACTACATACCTACTTGATTTTTATTTTAAATGTGTATATGAATTATGTACTGTTTATTTTGGTTGTTTGTCGTAAGGATGGGCAACATTAATTTAGGTAAAAGATAGGTACTAATATCTCTCAATTCCAGAGTCCTACAGTGTTACAGAATAGGGAATTCGCCTAGCTCGTGCAGTTAGAATATAGATTAGAATAAGTGGATGTAAGTTACTGGAAAGAAAACTATTTTCATTATTATTTCTAACAACATGTGTTATGTGGATGTTATACCTATGTAACACATTGGATATTTTTGTGGCAAGGATTTGTTGAATGCTTGCTCGCGCTTTCTGATTCCAACATAATTATTAGAATAAATATTTTGATGTAAATATGGAATTATTACAATATATAATTTTGTGTTTTTAATTGTCAATTTAATATTTGAATTGTGACTAAAAATGTGAGGCGGGTAACATCTGCATGGTGATATTCCTGTATAAAGAGTACAAGTACAAGGAGCTGGGTAATTGTTGTTGCTCCGACTGCTCGTTGAGCTCTTAATATTTAGGTACTAAAAGACAACAAGGCCTGAGTCTTGACCAATTTAGTATAATTCATTTGTATGTGTTTGTAATATAACTTAGCTCATAATCTGGGCCAAGTTCGATGAAATATTGTGTCCTAATATCCTACTAATATTATAAATGCGAAAGTTTGTATGTATGTTTGTTTATTAGTTTATTTGTTTGTTTGTTTGTTACTCCTTCACGCAAAAACTGCTGAACCGATTTTCATGAAATTTGACACACACTTAGAGGGTAACTTGGATTAATACAGGATAGTTTGTCCCACCGCTCGACGTATCTCCACCTTGTCGTGGTGAGGGGGCTTAGTAGCCGTGGCTTGGACAACCACGGTGAACCAAAAGGGATCCCGGGTGGGGACGCGTCGAGTGGGCTTTACCAAGGCCCGCTCTGGATGCGTCTATGGAGGAGGGGTCGGGGAGGAGAGGTGTCTCGGTGTGTCGTTGCCGTGCACCCTATCTCCCGCGACCGAACGGGGACGCACCGTTTGATGCGTTGGCGGTGGGGCCGCAGAGGAAGAGGAGATGTGGTGTTTAATTGCCGTCCTCCCTGTCCTCTGCGGCCGTTTAATGGTTTGTTCGCCGCCCAGCGGATGGGACCAGCCAATGCCGGAGGTCCTCCACCCGTCCCTCTGAATCAGCAGATAGCGGCGTGGATTCGGACGACCGGCGTGGTGTTCTCCGTTGGAGCATTGAGACCAGGGGTTAGGATGGGAACCTGACCCCATTGCACGGTTCCAACGTGGAGTAGGGACTGTTCAAAGCCAGCCGGACAGTCCCCAAGGAGGAAGAGTCTGGCCTTTTCACCGAGGCCAGCCTGTCGCTGCAGGCGCCCTGTTGCTTTCAGATCCGGGGACCTCCAATTATAGCGGGCGGCCTGACTAAACCCGCAGGGGTTCAGTCGGTAGGGGCAACCCAGTTGTCGTGCCCGACACTGTATCCGGTTGAGCCACCCGGGCTCCTGGGTAGCGTGCGTAAATGCATCCCCGGCGAAAAAAAAAAAAAAAAAAAAGAAAAAGGATAGTGACATTAGATCCGGTAACGTGTTAACTACATGATATGCATGTACCGATATGTCTATGAAAACTGGGCAAACGCTTAAGATTTACTACAACGACTTATTCCTCACTAACCCATCATCTACATTATTAGAACTTTGATTTAATTAATGATCCTAGCCGAATTTCGGCTACTGCGTTTTCGTGCACTCTCTATTCCCTTATTCTCCCATTCCCATGGTGCAGCAATCTGACACTACCGGAGAGATATCCGAGCAGTTAACGTGCTCTTCGAAGTATGTGGTTGTAACACCACCAACTTCCTGACTCAGGACTGAACTGACTGAACGAACTATTAATTGAAAATTTATTGAAAATGAAAAATGCATAACATATATTGTTCCAACCCGGGAATCGAACCTGGGAATCCTGGGATCTCACGACTATCGGTGGCCTACAAGTTAGTAGCTTTTTTGGGACCTGAATGTATACTGTGCCGAATACAACTCCATCGAATTGTTCGAAGTGCTTGTCGAGCGACGGTCGGTAAGGTGACCTAATGCCTAGAAAATAATACTAAAAATAAGGATTAGTTAATTAAAGTAGCTAGTATTATTTTAACTAAGTACAGGTATTAATATTATTGTGATAGGTACTTATTTACTAACCTTCATTACTTTTCAACAGTAGGTGCAAAGTAAAATTTTCGTAGTAAATTCGTAGCCGAAGTCATTGATAAAACCACGAACTGATAAACACATCAATCGTTTTGGTATTTTAGACAATACTTCAAGGCAATATTTGTTCAAACGATTAGTATCGATTAAATTCCTACTCGAAATGTAGCGAATCATCAAAACAAATCGAAATTTATTGATAAGCAAATATCGTTCGGATAGATAATATCTATTACAACTAGAGCTTTTGAATAAATATTGATATCTATCCTGCTCGCTAAACACGCCTGGGCTACGTAACAATTTGCGAGTTTTTTTTATAGTTTTTGGGTTAGGAATGTTGGTTGAAAATTTTGATAATATTGTTAAAATTTTCAGCCAGTATTCATAGCCGATAAACCTACAAATAATATTTAAAAAATAGTAAAAGTAGGTACATGTTTATTTTTATATTATATTATATATTATTTTATATCTTACTTAACGTAGCAATACCACATCTTGCCACTTCCATAACGGGGTAGGTAGAGGGCACAGAACTACAGAGTGGCACGTATCACGACTTTATACACGTGCCTTGCTTCCTTTTGTCACTTAGGTATATTTTGTTATATTGCTTTTGGTACTAACAGATAATTTTTAAAACTTACAATTAATAAAATTACAAATTTTAAAGTATTTTTAGGGTTCCATAGTCGAATTATAAATAATTAAACCATGACATTCATTACATTTTAGTCTGAGTTTATGATACAGTGTGGTTGAAAATTAGAATCATACCTACCAGGTCCTAAACGGAGGCGCCTACTCTGTAAGAATTGAGCACAACTGGCAGAAAGATCCTGTCCGCAGTCACCGAAGCAGCATGTTCTTGGTACACCACAAACCACGTACAGAGAAGGTACCCTATCAGACGAAACTCAAAACCTCCGAAATGATCTCGTTGATCCATATCTACATAGTCACATTTGTTGTCGTGACTCTTAATTAGGGTATTCCATGTAACCTACTCTCAGTGAGCTCTAAATTATAGCGCCTCAGTATTTAGTATTTACCTACAAGTCTAGAACGCGCCGTAGTAAGTCGTTCAGTCTTTATCAGCCGAATATAGTATTTGCTGTCGCGATATCGTTCGGCCGCGGGGTCATTATCGATTCACGCCCGCCGTTATCGAATAGTCGATATTTTTGTTTGCGAAGCACCATCAATGAGAGAGTTTCGAGTGTATCTTGCGTATTTGAGCAATAACTTGTTTGATAATGCTTAACTGTGCTTGCACTGTGATTAGTCCCACCTCACTAGTGTGTGATTTATTTTACTTTATCTATTAGACATCAGGTATTGTCCGATGCAACATTTAAGTGACGTAAACAATATTAGATCGTTCTATCGATAGAGTTAGTTAGAGGTAGTGCCACGCTGTATGGATGCATGCTACTGAATTGGACCGGCACGACAGGAGGTCTCTTTCGCTTACGCGACATTGGTGTACAGTGACAGCTGTGTGGCGGAGTGTAAGTAGGCCCCATGGGGGAGGGAGAAGGAAGGAGGGCAACGCATCTGTATAACCTATATGCGGATGGCGGATGCGGTCGGTAGTCATGAAAGTGACTCCGACTGCTCGTTTGCGCCCATATACCTACTTAAAAAAAATCTAATTTTGGACGCGTCTATTGTACAAGAAAATAATAGATACTAAGGTATAGGTATTAGGTTATTTACTATACATTTTTGATAGGCATAGGTAGATCATATATGTGATTACCTACCTAGTCAATATTTTTTTTGGGAAGAACATTTAATTAGGTATCTACCTACTTCGCCGTCACCCTATGTCAGTGGCCATTTTTGCTATTTTTGGAACTTGGAAAGGGATCGTAACCATATCACCTCGAGCCCGTCAGTATTCTTTGTATGAAACTCCATACTGCAACGCACACTAATGGGAACCGTAACGTAATCGCTTCGCTTTTAAAAGCGATACAGTGCCGATCACTTTCCGAGGTGATAAGTGTGCGGTGACCATTAAACGTAAACATTATTAATGGTAAGTAATTCCTACTTGTACAGGATCTATATATCTACGTCTTCGCGAGTGAACTACTTCGAACGACTAAAGTGAAAGCAGTTAGAAAGCATTTTATCTTCAAACGGCATATCCAAACAGAGTTAATGCTGTTCTAATTAACCTATAAATCCTAGATGCCTAAAATCCATCATAAAATTAAACATGTTCCATTTATGAGCTAATCAGTAATTATTATTTATTACATTGACTCGCTAATCGGAACACAACCCTCACAGCGCTAATAGGTGGGATAATCCGACCACGAAGCGGAGAAACCCGAAACAAGCACCACCCATATTAAGAGGCGAGCACTTATGATCGCATTTCGGTCCGTATGTAATAAAATACTAGCCCACGTAATATCCGATCGCATTAGCCAAAGGAGCCATTATTAAAAAGTATCGGGTTTCCGAACGCAACGTGTGGCGGCGGCCAATCGCATCCTCTCCGGTCCGCCTCGGCCAATCACGGGCGCTCGTAACCTTTTTTGTTGTATATCAAGTTAATGGATTGTTCTTCGTTTTGATTTATGCGTTACATTGTATTTGTTTTAAATGGTTTTGTTCTTTTTTAGAAAAACATGAAATATATTTGTAATATCTATGGTTTTATATTGATTTGTAATCTGTAAAGTTACCTTTAGGTTCTTTTGTAATATACCTTTTACAAAACTTGATCTTGTATATTTTGGAAAATTCTTGTTTGCTTTAGTAACTTTAACAACATGCGTTTAAGGCAGCCAAGGGTGAACATAAAAGCTCAAGTTCCGAAGAAAACTTAAGTCTTTATAGTAAAACTGTCGTGACAAAAAAGGGGCTTTGATTCTTATGAAATAGAGGTAATTTTAAATAGCGCTGGTGCTATTCTGCATTGTAGAGAGTCAATCCTATCCAGACCTGAGACGAACCGGCGTAACAAACTCAGCGGGTCTTCTTCGTTGAGGCGATCCTAATAAATATAATCCTACTATAAGCACTATAACAGTGCATACTATATATAAAGTTATGTAATATAGCTAAAGCAAAGGGTAATTATGTCGGTGAGTATTTGGAGGCCCAGGAAAGAGAATGGAGGGAAACTATGCTGTAGGTACCTACGTAGGTACCTATATCGGCTAATGCTCATGTAGCTATACCAAGTAAAAAAAGTTAGGGCTAATAAAAAACGCAAACAGAAGTAGGGCCATTGCATTGCCGCCCATTTGAACTGGCCCCACTTGGGGACTTCCCGCTAAGTGAAGACTAGGTATGCGTCGAGTACGAGGGAGAGTGTGTGAGAGGAGTTGGAAGGAAGGAGCAAAGGTGAGAGAGGGTTAACACGTCTGCCAACAATTATTTATGAGGGTGTTTAATGTTTATGGGTGAACTTCGGTAGCCATAGCTCTGACTGCTTGTTTGCGTTATACAATAAGTATCGCACTTGTCAGTGAAACGCCTCCTTGATATCTAATTCTACTTTGGGATATCACACGCCTATTTATTCCTCCTTTATTAGCACTACAATAATTATGCAGCAGATCATCTATGTAACTAGGCCTAGTCCATCATTTACGCTTATTTTCCATCTGAAACACTCATGACGGCCATAAAAATAGTATGTAAAGGACCTTTTCCCGAATACGTCGGAAAGAGGGTAATCATAGGTCGCCTCGATGCGAATGTCTACGGGCGTCGATAGTCGTCAAAATGGCTGCGACTGCTCGTTTGCCTCCCTATATCATAAAAAAATTTTGGACTCCTAACTACGTGTACCTATGCAAAATTTTATGACGATCGTTTAAGTATTTAGTTAAGGCTCGAAAGCGTAATAAAACCTATCATTTACAACGCAAGGGAGGATATTATAATGTACTAGCTTCCGCCCGCGGCTTCGCCCGCGTGGATTTCGGATTCAAAAAATCCCTATAAATTTTAACTTATTATGTTATTCTGATATGAAAGCTATATTACTGTAAAGTTTCATGAAAATCCGTTCGGTAGTTTTTTAACAAACATTCTTACAAACTTTCGCATTTATAATATTAGTGAAAGAGTAACAAACATTCTCACAAACTTTCGCCTTTATAATATTAGTAGGATTAGTAGGATTTAGGGGTCGCTGCAAAGTATATTTAGTTGCCTGATCATGGGGTCTCAGAGTAGTAACAGTGAGTGGCTGCAAAGACTGGTGTCATGCTGCGAGTTCTGCAGACAAATTGTGGCTTGAAAGTTCAATACCGAAGCAAAGTCCCGACCATGGGCGGACTTTGCTAAGAGGTGCTGGATCTGTAGGCGTTATGAGGTTTATTATAAACGAATATAAAAATATTCTACATTAAATGTACAAATACCTAGTATTTTGACCCAATAAGTAAGTAGGTAATTCCATCCCCGACTTTGTATAAGTTAGAGTGCCGTTATAATATTAGATACATCCGCTATACTAACTGCTAGAAGTGCCTTCGAATTGCCAATAGGGATACAAGATATTTGCTATGGGAAAGGAAGAAACTATCTCTTATTTTATATCCTTAATAGTATCATTTCTTAATAGTAAAGTCACGTAAGTGACTACCAACAAACACTCATTAAATGTGTGTTCATAATGAACATTAATTACCTACGTCAAGTAACTGGTCGGAAATACAGATAGCAAACAGTTCATTTTCTTTTCAATGATCCCAGAAAAAAAGAAATAAAATCCAATATCAGATTCATGAGAGGTCTTTAATAAACTATAACTATTTCCTATCTGTTTAAATCTCTATTTTCTAAATAATTTGATAAGTACTTTAAAAATTTTGGTCAAGTCTTTGTTTGTGTGTCTAATGATGACAAAGTAACAAATTCTTCCAGTGAGCTACATCCGTGTCTCCTAGCGGAGGCATGCGCAATAGACACAGTCAATACTACGGAGCGCGTATTCCGCCGGCGACTCCATTACTGGATTCCACCACCATTATACATAATTACCTACAATAACATCGCTTTGCGTTCCTATAGCTTATATTATATATTAACGTTATAAAGAAGTAAAGTTTTTAACTTTTGTTTGTGTATTCTTTGGAAATATCAATTCAATTGTGTAAGATATTGAACCAACAGAATACTATATCCATCTACTATTCCGGAGTGATATGGGCTGGGGATCATAATATCACTATGATATGATATATTATGATTGAAAAAATACATTCTATTACATATATAAATAAATATTATACTATATGTACAATATAAAACTAGTACCTACCTACCTACTTAGTACTAGACAAAGTTGTAATATCTACCATAATCCGCTTCTCACCGAAGCTAAGGGTCAATGTCTCTCCGACTAATGGACTAATAGTAGAACCTTTTTTATCTTTTTTACAATGAAAAGTAAACTTTAGAAAAGCAATCCGTCTATTCAGAAATACCTTCCTCTGTAAATAGATAATGGATGGAAGAAAAGCACTCTCGTATATTAAAGGATGGAAAAAGCAGAGCGCATATTAAAAGGATTCTATGTTGAGAGTTTCTCTCATACGTGAGACGTTTCGACTGCCTCGTGGTCTAGTGGTAAGCATGAGCAAACATAGACATGGTGTTCCAGGTTCGAATCCCGGACCAAAAATGCTATTAGAATTTCTTCATATCTAATAACAGTACGGAGTCAGCAAGTTAGAGGTGTCATACCTTTGTGCCTTAGAGAGAACGTTGAGCTGTCGGTCCTGCGCTTGATTCCTCTCGCTCTGACATCATAGGAATATGAGAAGGAAGGAATAGATAGTGCGCTGGCGCTGGTGCACACCCTTGTGCACTATAATATGTCATGCGCAGCTGGGTAGTCTCTATATATATGGCAGCTGTAGTCTATTAGTAATTCTAGGTCGAAACGTCTTCCCCACGTTGATCACCAACAGAATCCAGTAAGAGGTAGTGTTGCCAGTGGAAACCAGCTGCAATGCAGTTTTCAGTGATTTCTCTGGCACCACCGGGGTATGTTGCCGCAAAGTAACACACTTGTCATGCTAAGTAAGTATCCGTTGCTCCATAGAGGGAACACATCTGCAAAAACAAAACTGCTTCCGATTGCTCGCTTGTCTCCCAATCGGATATAAAAACTCTTACCTCCTACTATGTCGAGGAAATAGGGGCCGTAGCCAAATTCAAGACATTTCACCATTATTATCTTCATCAAGACAGGCATAAAGGCCTGTAGTGGTAGAAACACGGGTCTATTAATTAACCAAACCAAGGGAATCAAAACGCTTCGAGACGTGACATGAGTTTTCTCTAACCAAAATAATTCTGAAGTGAAAAATCCGTAATTGACGTATGCGCGGTGAAGCGCTACGGTGCCATAACTGCTGTGTCGCTTAACTAACCACCCAATTTTATATAGATACCTCAAATTTGTTCTTAAGGAGTAATCTCCAATACCAATTTATTATATTCACAATCGCTGCCTATTAAAAAATCCTAAATAGCTACGTATAAAATCACAATTGTGTTTGATCGTATTTAAAATGTTAAATTTGGGCGAATTTGTCTCTATGTAGGTAAATACGGCGTCAGAAGACGTCGCAAAGCTAACAGGGGTTGTTGGCTCATTATTGTTTAAGTCCGTCCAACTGTAACTCGGATTTAATATTAGCTGGCGGACTTTGAGCACGGGACAATTTGTAGCAGCCATTTGCGATTGACAATCTTTGTTTCAATATTCCGTTATATAAATATCTATTTATATTATTATTCGAAATATTCCTGGTCCAATGTTGGGTATAGCAGGCTATTTCTTAAATAGACGCAATACGCAATGTGAACGCAAATATGAAGTCCATAAATAGATATTATGATATAAGTAGGTATACAAGACCGCAAGACAGTCAATAAAACCAGCTTATCTTCTTCCCATTGGGGTGGGGGGGATGATGATAGGAGGGCAACGCATCTGCGTACCTATCATGCGAATGTCCATGGGCGTCGGTAGTCTTCAAAAGGCTCCAATTGCTCGTTTGCCCCCTTATGCTATAAATAAAAAATAACTGATAGTCATGAAACTTTGAACACAAATTGTTGGAAGTATAGAAAGGATACTATCAATTAAAACATTAAGTTACTTAAGAAGATACCTACTACTTTAAAATTTTTAAACATACTTTTAAATAAAAATGAAGCAGTAATTGCACAGTTAGTTTATATTAGTAAAGAACGATACCTAGTCATGATTGCACACTTGATGTAACTAATACAGGTAAATAAGTACTGGAAATAAGGTTTAGAATTAGAGTCATGCCTCATATGACTCTATCTCTCATACCTTACCCCAAATATTAAAATTATATGCAACTAGTGACAATATTTCTCAACAAGAAAGAGTCTTTGCTCTTTGACAAATTGACGCTCGCTGTGAGTGAGCGATGATGTTCAACATTCATAAAATACAATGCGATAGCGTAATGAGATCAAATAGAATTAACGCGGTGATGGACAGACTCCATAAGTTCAATTGAATGGAAAATTCGCCTCGGACTAATCACGACACGAACATTTGCCGGCTGTATGTATTAACGAAGCAAGTTATTATTCCTTTTACATGTAGAGGATTAGGAATATATTCTTTTTTATTATAGTTCCGTGTTATATGGGAGCTACGAGATTGCTACGTGCAAAACATCAAATCCAATAATAAAAGCATAGTAGGTACTTAGCCCCAGTGTCGACGATGCTGTTTTTTATTTTTTACAACTCCTTAGGGGTTGCTGTTCTGATGTATAAAGTAAAATCAAATGAGAGCGTAAAAGTAATTGATTTTATCGAAATTTTCTGTAATATGATTTGTCTTATAAATTGATATTAGCAAAGCTAGCTGTAAATTATAATATAACATGTGTAATTGTGTAACATTTCTTCTGGACTTATTGTTTTGAAGTAGATAGAAGTTCAATAAGTTCTTTAGTTGCTTGACTACACAACTGTAGTGAACTATTCACTATAATTTTATATGACCACGGTTTTTTTAAGGTACAATGAAATTGCAGTCTTGTCTCAGTGTCTCATGTTCCGTCCAAGCTAACAATTAAGGTCGATTAAAAAAACTTTTTATTTAAAACAGCCCCGTTCTGTCGGAGATTGGCAATTTGTTGAAATTTTCTTAAAATGTTCGCGCTGTTCATTTAATGGACTACTTCATTGATCCTTATGTTTGTTTTGACTTCGTAATTAAATTTAATTTTTAAAACTCCAAATCGGATTACTGTTGCGTTGCCCCAATTCGTTCTTTCTTTCGAATTTTATTATTTCCTTCAATGGCCTTTTAATTTTTAAAGTTATGAGAGTCTAAAATTTTTAATCGCGTGTTTGCAGGATTAACCCCATTTTGTTTTATGAGTATCAGCTCTTGGTTGCCCAATCTTTTAAAAATATTATTAGTCCATTCAACTAAGGAGTTGTAGTGTGTTCAAACTGCTTGGTTAGTGAGCATACTAAAAATCCTGACGTAAGGTGAGCGAGGGGAAGGAGGCCTAAAGACTTTTTTTGGATTATCGTTGAAATAAAAACTTTAACAACAAAAAAAATTGAAAGTTGAACACTTTACTGCACGCAGCTTAATTGGTTAAAACCCTTTCCTAGCTTCTAAACTGTTAATACTAGATATAATAGAGATAATAGTTAGGTAGGTATAGTGAGATGATCAAATACCAATACTGTAAGACTTATCCGATCCTGTTATTTAGGTATTTTAAACATACAATCAAGCTTAATTATTACAAGTAACTTTGAGTATTTTTTCCTATTGCGGTCTCTATAATTTAAGGTTCATGTATCGAGGGAAAATATATTTTATCATCTCAAGTATTTCAAATCATGCTTGTAGTAGTACACAGAATGTATATGTGTGCCTACGCATGTGAGCATATAATTTGACCTGGCACCTGATAATTCGCCCGCTGCGCCGCTCCAGTCCCGTCCCGTGTTATCAGTTCTCATTAGATAACCGCAGCGACATCCAGGAACCGGCGAGCAAACACACTTATCTGAAGGAAAACGCCGCCAGAACATTAAGGGCGAATTTAAATATTCCAACGGTTATTCCGTTTGAAAAACGAATTGTGTTCAATGGATTCCATTATTTTATAATATGAGTAGCATTTATGGATTATTTTTCATTAGGCTATAGGTACAATAAATATGCATCAATACACAACCACAAATTCCTTCATAACATTTTTGGCAATTTCACATCAAAAATGAAATTAGGATAAGAGCATATAAACTCGGATAAAATCAGATTATTTTATCCGAATTCATATGCTGTCATGAAATATAGTAAAAAAACAATATATTTTGAGCATGTTAGATAGCAATAGAAAAAGCAGGATATTCGGTAATATCAATTTTAGTATGTAATTATTCGGAATATTATACATCGGAATAAATTAATATATAACATCGGAATAAATGAAAGAAGCTAAGCAACTGACTCTTTTTAAAGTGGTTTAGAAAATTTTATTCCATCTACCAACCCTTTTACCTGTGGGGCGTCCCAGATATCGCTGGGTAGATCGAGTGATGCCAAGACCTGCGCGAACTCTCAGTTGACGATAGCTGGCGGGAAATCGCGTAGGATAGAGGAAAGTGGCGCACTCTCTTGTCGGAGGCCAAGACTCACTTCGAGTCACTGAGCCAGCGGAGTAAGTAAAGTAAGTAACCCTTTTATTTTTAAGTTTCGGTTGTCATGTACCTACTTAAATATAACCGCAATATTTAAACATTTATAAAAACATCCACTAACGTAGGCTTTATTCAAGGGTAATTTATATTACTTGTCTTAAGTCAACACAGTTGTCCAGGGCGCCGTGATAATTAATGAGGACATTATTAATGAATGTAGGTAAAAATGTAGGCTGTTTTTTAATAATAAAAATGAAAGTAAAAAATCTGGTAATTTCTATTCCCTTTTTGTTTTGCGGCCAGCTGCGTAAAACTTATGGATGCCATCGATTCTGGATAGGATCCATGGGCGTATAAGACTGGACACACAGTAAAACTCCGCAAGTGATATACTCCGTGTAGTTGATGGAATGTATTGTCACTTCTTGATGGAAATTCATATTATAATCTTATTAAATAATATTATATACCTGATGATGAAAAAACGAAACCGGGTGTGTTAAATTGTAATTAAGTATAATAAAAGTGGAATTTGTATAAAAAAGTATATTAGGTATTTAATAAGATTATGATATACTCCGTGCCCCGGATCTATAAGCACAGAACGCCTCGGCGACTGGCCAGTCCCTCGTAAGGAACGGCATTCATCCGAAAAGGAAGACTGATCCAACATGTTTTAAGATGTCGCGACGAGGAAATGGCTTCCATCCTGACTTTTTTATGCAGTACTAACTGCGCTCCGCGATTTCACCCGCGTAAATTTCGATCACGTGAAAAATAGAAAATCATCCCATGGCATCCTATAGGAACATTTTGTCAGGATAAAATATCCAAATATCCTGTGTGTTAATCCAAGTTGCTCTCTATGTGTGAGCCAAATTGCATGAAAATCGGTTTAGCAGTTTTTGTTTGAAGGTGTAACAAACAAACAAACAAACACACTCGCATTTACTATATTAGCATGATAATTGAGCAGTCGGAGCTATTTTCCGTGTAACCGCACTGAACAACCCTAGACGTTAGCTGCGGGACGGAACTTTATTTCTGTTATCTTAAGCTAACTAGCTATCAACCTATAATTAGGTCTGTTTTCAGATAACACGTGGAGCCTTATTTTCAGAGGTCCGGGAAACCTCATAAGCAGCTGGCATTTTTAGTTTTAATGTATATTCAACTCGTTCAACACATTCGCATTTAAATATCAACTAACAAAAACAGCAATTGTGACAAAACT
Source organism: Calycopis cecrops (assembly GCA_001625245.1). Lineage (NCBI taxonomy): Eukaryota > Metazoa > Arthropoda > Insecta > Lepidoptera > Lycaenidae > Calycopis > Calycopis cecrops. The sequence continues at coordinate 884,397 of LUGF01016645.1, read as the reverse complement.
AGCCTATGACTGGCTTGTTCACTTGATGACTTTGCCTGTACCTACTAGTATACTGCATGTTGCTGTAAATATATTTAAATGACTGCCAACACAACCGTGAAAATGAAAATGAAAAAGTTTTTATTCTAAATAGAATTACAGAAATTACTTTTTGAACGTCAACAATTAGACCACCGTTTCAACCCTAGCTCTGTTCTGAGAAAAACCGACGAAACAAACTCAGCGGGCCTCATGATGTGATGAGATATAAAAGTAAAAAAACCGGCCAAGTGCGAGTCAGACTCGCACACCGAGGGTTCCGTAGGAACGGGAGGTATGAGCAAAAGTAATAGACGTTGAGAAAATTACACTTCCTTGCGACAAACTTATATATGCGGGTGCTTGCATACATTTAGTATGAAACGAACTACATGCATAAGTTGGTAATGATTTTTCCAGTGATATAAATTTTATTTACCAATTTTTAGATTTATTCCTATATGTATACTGTAAGGTCTTACTTCTGGCCAAATTTCAGAATTCTAGCTCAACGGGAAGTACCCTATAGGTTTTCGAAAAAGTGCGCTTTCATACAAAATTTGTGCATAAATGGCTATAACTTTTTATTGCGTTAACTTAGAAGTGTGATTTTTTCAAGGCATCAAGACGTAACTGACCTCCGTATTTGACAAAGATTTCAGCTTAATCCCTTCAAGCGTTTTAGAGAAAAGGGTCTTGACAGACGTACAGACGGACAACAAAGCGATCCTATAAGGGTTCCGTTTTTTCTCTTTGAGATACGGAACCCTAAAAATACAAATACATATTACATTAGTCAAGCAGGACGGGCCTAAAAATTGTTTTACTCTTGGTGATATTTTTTTTAGTTAAACATCTGTTGTGGGGCAAAAGAGCAACAGCGGCACTATGGACTACCGACGACTGTAGGCTCCATAAAGGTGTTTGTTGGCAAAACGTGTTTGCCGCCAAAATTCACAAAAACCCACGAAACGCGACTATATAGCATAGCCGCATAGGCGGTGCCATGTGAGGCTTACCTCGGTCGTGCCAGCGCAGTTTGACTACCATGTAGCATGGCACTACCTCATGTGTACCTGCTTAAGGAAATATAATACACGAACTGCTGAGGTCGAAGTCATCATGAGGCGTTCCGCGTCAGTTGACGCTGCCTCACGAAGGCTTTTTGGTACTGACAGAAAAAAAAGTATTACAATATCTTTTTATTGGTGTGTGGGGACAAACCAGTACTCGAAGTGGTAACTACCGAGGTATTTTAATTACCCTGCCAACGGGCCACGGCCACATCTCCAAACGCTATAGGGATATGCATGTTAACTTTCAGGCGGATTTCGGTTGTAATGTTCTACGGAACGGTGGCTCATGTTGGAGCGCGGAGAATGAAGGGCAACGCATCTGTGTGGCCTCCGTGCGGAAGTCTATGGGCGTCGGTAGTCATGAAAATGGATGTGACTTCTCGTGCCCCTATAATATATAAAAAATACTACCTTCTACTGTTAAATATTGTTGTTGTCATATTCTGGTGGGCAATTTTATTAATATCATCAGGATGTTGTCCAGTGACCATGATTAGCTACTTATTGGAGATTATTGAAGCAGATGTCATTATCCTACAAATAATATTATAAATGATAAAAATTTATATTGTGTGTTTGTTGCTCTACCACGCCAAAACTACTTAACTGTTGGTTGAAATTTTCGAATGTGACAAATTTCAATATATAATGTGACATAAATAATACTTAAGTACCTAACAGCGGGCAAAATAGCAATTTGAGTGTTTGGATGCTAACCAACGTCCATAGACATCCACATAGTCGTTAAACAATCGTATTGCGGTTTTTCCCTCCTGCCTTTCAATGGAGAACCGGAAATATACAAACTGTTATATGTACCTACGAATCGCAACGCTAGAACTGTCACTTTGTGACAGTAAAAGTGACCACAAGATGAGGTATCTTGTGGTCACTTTTACTGTTTTTCTGTCGTGCCAGCCCAATGCGACTACAATGAAACTTTTTTAAACATTATAAGGGGGCAGACATGAAAGTGGAGCCATTTTCATGACTATCGACGCCCATAGAGGTTATACAGATGCGTTGCCGTCTTTACATTACCCCATCCATGAGCGACCGATAACAGCTCAGATGCTTTAAAACATATCAATTTGAATTAATTATAAAACGATGATTTTAATTCTCCGGGGTGTGGGCTACGCCTAAAAACTGTGCAATACTTAACGTAACGCAAACCTCCTACTATAAACATGTATTATTTGCTCTGGCAACACGTTACATTTATCGTATAAATATTTGGCGGTAATATTCTGTCCGTACGTCGCTTATCAGACCAAATATTTTCGAAATCGACCACGAGCCGGTTTCGGGGCTTCTTGCATCGCCATCTCAACTGAACAAATACAGACAAGTGTATTCAAGGAAACGCCGATACACCAAATGGACTTTTTCTGTATTCGCCGCATTATTATTTCATTATCTGTTGGTATTAATATTATCCTCTTTTGTAATTTAGCTTGGATTTTAAATGCTCTATTACCTAAATCTAGCTTTACGTAGAGGTGAACATGAATACATATTGCGGTTGTTGTGTTTGCCCGATATTTCAGAAATGTAAGAGTTTTACTTCAATTCATTTTTACACAAATTTCTGTTGCTTTTTAGAGACTACATGGGCGATTCAGCAGTTATAGGACCGCCGAATAGCTACTGAACTGCTAACACTTATTATAGGTATATCTTTACAGGATATTTTATCCTATACAAGAACAATAATAAGAAGTATATATAGTAAGTAAGTATAGTTTGTAACGAAATGTAGCATCATTTTACAATATTTCTAAACTTAATAGGCCGAAGTGATCGTTGGCCGTCGGCTGCCCATCAGCATTCAGAATCGGTCTGGCTATTTCATTTCTAAGTCCCTTTAAAAATATATTGGCCACCATTGTGATTATCGCGCAAAAACCAGCAAGGAGTAAGGGACTCGATTATTGTCAAAAAATAAATGAAAATTAAAAACAAATAGGTAATTTAAAGTAATTTGTTCTTAAAATTATTATTTTAATAAATAGGGGAAGGTTGCTATGATTGGACCACTTAATTTTAGGACATCCTATTTCTCGAAATATGTTCAACAAATGAAAACCAATTGCTGGAATTCATTGCTTTTTGTGTAAATTAATGATATATAAATTATTGGCCATGAAAGTTGAGAGGTTTTACAGATATATTAACATAACTATTCAATGAGGAGTTGCTTTCTTTGGACCACCGTTGCCATGAATGGACCACTAAGTTGCCATCATTGGACTTAGTAACATTTGTATTAACGGTCCAATAAAGGTGACTCAAATGAAACACAAAATAAAAATTACTTTTTTATTGAAAAGTTTTTATAATAATCATATATTTTTTTATCAAATTGGAAGGCTTCTCTTGACATCTTTGGGAGTAATACCAAACAAAGAATTCTTCATTTCAACAATGTGATCCCTTAATTCTTTCTTCTAATCTCCTTCTGATCCTATTATCTGAACTTCTTCCGCAGCGTTTTGGTTTTAACCGTTCAATCTTCTTTTTATTGAGGCTTCTGGAACGCCATAGACTCGACTCGCTTCATGTTATTCAATAGCTTTTTTCTTAAAAATTCTGCTACAAGTTTCATACCAGCTTCATTCCAAGAATATAATTTCCTTATCTTTTTCTCTGCCGACATTCTGGAATATACAAATATAATCCGATTATAACAAAAAGGTAAGTAGGTATAAGGTATCTAGATACGTGCAATATAAAAATAGACAATACGAAAATCTATTTATTAACTTTGATATTACATTTTCAATACTGTACAATAATCATTCCATTTATATATTTTAATTTTAATTTTTATGTAAAAAAAAATAAAAGGTAAAAAAAATTAATTTAGAAAATTTGTATTTGTAACTATTGCAAAATGAAATTCACACAGAGAAGAACATTTTTCAAAATAATACTAAATGAAAATAAGCAATTCGCTAAGTTTCTTTGAATGGACCGGTCCAATAATGGCGTCACCATTGTGGTCCATTGATGGCAACTAGGTATACCTATTAACATAATGAAAGCGGGTATTAAAAAACGTGCAAAGTTAGGTAAAAAACTTCATCTCTGTAAGCACAGATAAATTTCATCATCAAACATGAATAAATACAATGCTACTTACATGGGTTTGCTGATGACACGATTTTATATCACGATCACCGCTGACACAAGTGCATACGTCACTACTTGCCACACGTCGCGAGGGCACTGAGGTTTGTCGAGGGGGCAAGGGGTGCTGTAAGGTTGCCTATCAACGTATAGAACTCGTTGTGACATGCATAGTTTTTGAAAAAATTTGGTGGTCCAATGAAATAGCCGGTCCAATGATCGCAACCTTCACCTAAAGATTTATTTACTCATAATAAATAACTAAGAGTAAATAACATTAAATATGAACAATGGTGAAATATATACGGGCGGGTAGAACAGAGATGGCGAATCTATGTTCTGTGATAAGTGTTAAAGTGCACCTTGATAGTAAACTTGTTGATATCAGGTTCGATGCCCGATAAATGTGCATGCTATGACACTGAAAATAGATACACTTGAAACATCGCTTACGACCAATTTCTGTGCTTACAGCGCTGCCACAGATATATCACCGGTGGAATTTGTCGATGATTTGGAGGAAGGTGGCGTATTTTGTGGCACGTGAATTTTTAATTAAATTATTGAACTTTCGCAAACCGCTCAAAAAACAACGCAGCAGTTGTTTAAGATATATATTATCTATTTCCATTGCATCATAAATTATACACTTATTAAATCATCTCAGAAATTATTAAAAAAAAATTTAGAATAAAGTTAAAATTATGAGAACATTCCGACTTCAGGCGCCCTAGAAATAATGACGGGCTAATCTAGACTGAGGTAAGTACCTACCTTAGACTTAAGATTATACTTTGTAAACTTGCATTCATTTGCATCTATGAATATGTAAACCAAACTACTTTGTGTTCATCCCTCCGTCACAAATTAGTATAATATCAGAAGAGAATGCTCTCGTTTTCCTCAACGCCAACCCTAAAAGTTTACTTAAGGCTTCGCGAGGCCTAGAAAGATCCCAGTAGGTACAGAGAGAATATGAAATGAGTCAATTCACTATAATCTGTGATGAGGCAGGCCGTTTGAAACGCGGAATTAGCTTGGCTTAGTGATGTATGTGAGTGGCCTCTTATGAAACTTGATGAGCTAGGTATGTTTGATGATATTTGAACTGGTTATTTGTTAAGCGAAATGTAATATTGTGCCAAAGTTCATTACGAATTAAAGTACGTTTAAGATCGTATTAACTATTTTAGGATATAAATATAGTGAAAGCAAATAACTACTTAAATATACATATTATTTATTAAAAGTTAAAGTACTCGGTTTTTGGAGTCACTCAATTTCTTTTGTTTATACAGTTGTAAATTTGTAGGCATATTTAATAAGTATTTACATAAATATACATAGCTAAAATAAGAGTGTTTGTAAATTGATGCGTTTATCGTTCGTTGTAAATATGCTCTTATTTTAGCAATCTATGTAATGTTATAATATGACCTATATCAAGCTTATATAACACCATTTACTTTACTTTGTTATAGGTAATTTAAAACAAGCAGTCTAAGCAACGTAAAGCATTTTTCGTTTTCACTGTCTAAAGTGGCTAAAGAAGTTTACACTTCAAGAATGGTGCTTTGTGTTCTCGTCACTTCTGACTCAGCTTAAATCATTAAATATAAAAGATACATTTAAACATCTTAGTATTAAAGATTACGTAGGTATTATTGTGATATTCATAAAGGAGAATGCCAGCTGATGGTATGGATTTTTCTCTTGCATCAAAATAGAAGTAATATTATAATTATTTTTTCATTTTTTTTCATCGTTTTGAAAATTTAAATATGTGTGAAAAACCCGGGTATTAAAATGAACACAAAATAAAACATAATATTGATTGTTTGTATATAAAAATAAAATGGCGGTATTCGGAAATATCAAATCGGAATTCAATAAGTTAGTGTTGCAGCTAAACAAATAATACCTATCATAAATTGGTAATCGATTTAAAGTGACAATTTGATGGGATGTGTAGCCGATTATTTTTTATCGATTTTACTCCTCTCATTCAGGTTTAGGTCAGCGTTCCATACTATTGATTCATTCTCGTAAGAAATATTTCAAAATCATTTGAAATAAATAAAACCTTTATTTTTATATTATAATATTTAATATGTATAATCATTCCGGTCTAAATATAATTAACACAAGAATACCGACAAGTAATTATTATAATTATTGTTTAAAAAATCGAAACTTAATACAAAATGTCTATCCCTATCTTTTGAGATATATGACATTAGTCATTTCCGTTGCCTGGAAACCGTTGTTAGATTTTTTGTGTCGATCGATTCGTACTCTCCATCCATCCTCTTAAATGTAAATAAACTTAATTATATTTTTTATCTGAAGAGCGAGTTATTCTTTGTACGTGCTTTACAGTTACGACAGGACGATTTTTCATGTAAAG
>LUGF01016645.1:857835-868603 GCA_001625245.1 Calycopis cecrops | reverse complement strand
AAAAAAGGTACGCACGAAGGCACAGTACAAAATTTTTAGTGTTTTTATGTTCTTCAAATCAGCGGATGTTCTTAATACGAAACCTAAACATTTCGAAGCTTTGTCAACAATATTGTTTATATAAACAATATTGCTTATATAAGCAATATTGCTATATAGCTTGGATTATGTTAACTAAAAAGAAACATAGAGTCATAGAAATTGCTGATAGAAGTGAAATTTTAATATCTGTTAAGGTGCTATACATAGCACAAGCTACGTATAGCACGGTTGTTTATTGTTGAAGCCAACTCATAATAATTTTCCTTAGCTAAACAAGTTTTCACTTTAAAATATTTTTTTATTGTATAAGGGAGTTAAGGAGCAATCGGAGCGATTTTCACGATACCGACGCCCATAGACACCTGCATAGAGCTTATACATAATATGCGTTACTACATAAAGTTACTATTATTTGGGCACAGGGTTAAGATCAATTAGGTAAATATTTTTATAGATAAATAACAGAATTGTGTATTTTATTGACACTTTATAAAGTATGAATTTTTAGATTTGCTACGTGTATTATCATCTTCGCACCTGCAACGTAGCACTGCTACGAGTGCGTAGCGGATGTAGCTGAGTGTAATGCTACATGCGTCATAGACAAAAATATCAGTATTAAAACATGAGGTAGTTCTCGCTCACATAAAACCTCCGTCAAGTGACATCTATGCCTTTCGTGCAATTTATGAGTTTTTGGTGGATACGGATGGATACGTTTTACGCAGATTCGTTGCCCTTCTTTTTGCTTCCTATAGAGAATCGCCTGCATAGTTATACAGACATATAACTCCTATTGACTTAGGTAATATACGAGTGTCAGTAGTCAAAAAAGGTTTTTACCGTCGTATACAAAAAAATGTAAAGCCGTCCCTTGAAAATATCCGCCGGCCTGAGCACCTTGGGTCGCCTCTCATACGCTGCACATCGGCAGTGGACAGCGAGCAATTACAGGAGCAGCGCAAAGTTTAATGGCGGCTAATGACGCGTTTTACATTGATTTATATCGCGACCCGCTCTGATTGCCTGCTATTTTTGCAGAAGTGGGCTATGCAAACGACCACTCTGCATTTTTCTCTTTGCCTTTGTGTCATTTGCAGATTTTTTACACAATTTCATTTGCCCTTCTGTAATTTGTTGCAACATTTCATTTGCTCTTCTGTAATTTGTTGCAGAAATTTTGTACAACATTAATATTACAAAAAGCACATAATTGTTCAGTGTATGGTGAGGGGGCTTGCGTGCCTCTATGATCCCCAAGGCTATGAAGGACAGGGCTACGCATACCGGAGAGGCTTGGGGGAGAGGTCAGACAGACTAAGAGCAGACCGACTCGCGGTCCCCCACCCGTCCCTCTGAATCAGCAGAGGCGTGGATTAGAACGAGTGGCGGGTCCGATTTGGACATTGGTGGCGTGCTCCTTTGGAGTACTGGAACCAGGGGTCAGGATGGAAACCTAACCCCGTTGCACGGTTTCGCGTCATAGTAGGGACTGTTCAGAGGCAGCCTTATAGTCCCCAATGAGGAGAACTCTGGCCTCTTCGTTGCTTGCAGACCCGGGACTCTCCAATTATAGCGGCTAAAAGCACCTGCAGGGGTTTAGTCGGTTTTACACTAAGTGTCAAGTCCGACACAGGTCTAGGAGCCACCCGGGTTAGGTACCTATATCCTATTAATATTATAAATGCAGGATAGTTTTTATCCCGAAAAAATGTTCCTATAGGTTACCATGGGATGATTTTCTAATTTGCACGGGATCATACATAAATGTATTCCCCTGCCTAAACGGAAAAAGAGATAACTATGTGGTTTTACAAGTGTCAATATAAATGCTCCACATAAGAAAAAAGGCTTAGTCATCTTTATGTTCCATACATATTTTTAAAATGTGCATATAGGTATTTAAAATGAGTAAAAGCATTAAACGACATGAAAGAACTTGTAGAAGCAACTTTTTGTTTCATAAACAACATGCGGTGGCTCCAGAGCACCTTATCACAGGAGGCTGGCGGCGCTCGCAGGGATCTATTCTCTTGCTGCGATTAGTTAACCATTGGATCCCACTAAATATCCAATTGTCTTGTAAACAAAAATGATGCATTTTAAGTTACACATTTTTTGAGTCGTATTTTGTTCTCAACGAGTTGTTGTCATTTTAATTCTGTTGGTCATATTCCTTTGAAAAATATTTCCTTTAATGTATTCTGGAAAAATGAACTATACTCTATCTCTCCCCCCTCTCTCTTTCTCCCTCTCTCCCTCCCTCTCACTCTCTCTCCCTCCCCCCACTCTCTCTCTCTCTCTACTCCTTATTGAATAATATGTAGTCATAATTAGAAATTATTTTTGATTTTAATAAAATGCAGTGATTTAGGGCTACGGTAAAAACCAATATTTCGTACATCACACTGTATTCTTTGGATTGATCAAAAATTGTAAAAAGCCTTTTAATTAAGTACAAACCAGCAAATCTCCAATAAACTGGTAAACAGCGACAGGTGTCAGCTGGGGAGGCGAGAGTCGGGCGTATGGCTAATAGTTCAAAATTCAAAGTTGTACTCAAACAGGTCGAGCAAACACTACGCCATCTGGCGACGTTTGTGCGATACTGGCCGGACTTATATCAATGCTTATAACTGGAACGATAGATTTTGATCGTTAGTTTATATTTATTGTGACTAAACTTAGTAGGTTTTTTTCATGTTTAGGCATGGGTTGCAACTACGCAAATTAAATATTATAAGAGGTTATACAATCCAATTAAAGAAATATTGTTATTAAAGTTCAATTGTAACAGTATAATTACTTGAATAAGTTCATTAATGTATTTTAAGTGTAAACTTAAATTATTAATATGTTTATTTTTATTAATTGCACGTATCTTATAATGGTCTTCCTCTTATTAGTTATGTGATAATATGTTTAATGACTATTATTACTCTTTACTATTTGTTGTAACTAGAAAATATCGGATTTTTCTTAAGAATGTACGGATCTATACTACTCTCTAACTCCGTACCCACTCTACAAATAACTTCAATAGCCGTCTTTCTCTTTTATTTCCTAACCATCCCAATTAGCTGTAGTTCTTCGTTATATAATCCATGACTCTCCGGCATGACAGCCTACCTTATTACTAATGTTTTAATTTTAAACTGCTTTTAGCTAACTTGTTTCCGACCGAATGCTTGAATGTTTAAATTATTCTTTATTAGATTATACTTTACTTATTAACTCAGCAAAAATATTATAAAATTTGAATAAATACATACATATTTTTTTCAGGTACGAAGAAGTAATTAAATAAAAAATAAATGTTAATAAATAACTTAGTTAAGAAGAGAAAAAAAGTGTCGACTATTTATTAATTATTTCCTTTATAAAATAAATAGTAAAAAGCGTAGACAGAGAGAAGAAGTAGTTTTCTTCTGTCTACGGTAAAAAGCCTCTTTTTAGACAACGATGAAAAGTGTTGAGTCGCTGTACATTGATGTATGCGTGTAAGGCTTGTCTTACACGGGAGGGTAGTAATTGACAGTTTCAAGGAGTGCAGTGCAAAAACATGGCGAACTTTTTACCGTCAACCAATAATGTCTGTGCAAGTTCAACGACAATAAACGTTGTTATTATCGCAACTTTATTTATCTCGTAGGAACATTTTTTCCTTTTTTACTCGATATGTAATATTTTATAATACCTTATGTTATAATTATTTTCGGTAGGTATAGTCAGCAGTAGGCATGCAGGCTGGAGTACTCGCCAATAGCGAATATCTCTTTGACTCATTCGCATCATTCGTGTGCAGCTAGAACGGAAAAGTAGCTGATATTATGTCAATATTGTATACTTTATATATAATAATAATAATAATAATAATAATAATAATAAAAATAAGCATTTTTAATTCCACGATATTCTTCTAATATACCTCGTTACTAAACTGAAATTACTTTTACATTTACAGACCACCATAAGACAATGGAACCAAAAATTTCTTTGGTATTTACCAAAGTGTTGCATGGGCATTTGGGATCACTGGACGCATGCGGCCTGTCTTTCCGGTGGCTCAATTGGGAGAAGAATGGCTTCAGATCTGCTCAGCCAAGGTAGCTGCCAAAAGGCTCAGAATACTCCTGTCCACCTCCCTCTCTTACAGTCGACAAAAAAAAACATACGAAATGGATTTCGACAGCCACATTTTTCCCCTGTTGACCGCTACCAGTCGGCAATTAAACAAGACATAAAAAGTCGCATATTGGCGCTGTTTTAAACGTTATAATTGATAAGGGGCGCAAGCGCGAGGGGCCCTCTCCTCTGGGGCACAAGTGCGCCCCGGTATCACGCCACGGGACGCACGCGACCCCGCTGGGGCCACTTCTGCGCTTAGATATGCCCTATTTACACAACCACTAATTATTTTTTTCTAGCTGTATGTGTGTGTTTTTTATTACAGTACTTTATGATGTTTGTTATATGATAAAGGGACAGACTAGTAAGCGGGTCACCAAGGCAAGTTAACTGCGATGCTTTTTTATAGTATTAGGTGCAAACGAGCAATCGGGGCCATTTTCATGACTACCGACGTCCATAGATATCCGCATAGTGGCTATATAGCTGATGTGCTACCCTCTTTTCTCCTTCCACCTCTATGGGACACAGGCTACTTACACACCGTACGAAACGCGACAGCACGGTTATCACTTTCCACCGGTTTTGTGTAAACGAGAGGTACCTCCCCGGCCGTGCCGTCCCAATTCTACTTACTTACTACTAAACGCTGACAGAAGGTGTCAATACCAGAGGTATTGAAACCTTCTGTCAGCGGTAAAGTACTGAAAGGGCATTAGGACGATGGACCAATGTTCTTCCTTAGGGAAGCAGATCATATCGACCTATCGATGAATTTATTGATCACTTCTATATTGTTCAGGTTTTTTAAAGTAAAATGGGGTAAACGAGTAGTTGGAACCCTATAGTCTACCAACACCCGTAGATATCCGCATAATGACTCCACAGGCGTGTTGACCTCCAGTCTCAAACCAAAGGAAACATGATAGAGTCTATATATTAATACGTGAAGCAAAAACTTTACGAACATTGTTACAAAAATTGCGCCCACGGAGAAGTATGAAATTTGGCACACTTATAGTTTACGTGTAAGAGAAGTGCAGTGCAGCACGCAGTAATATTTTTTAATAATAATGCTTAAATTTAATAAATCATGCATTTGACGCATTGATATACAATAGTTATAAGAACACGTAATTATTGATGAAGTTACTGTGTCTTTTGCAAGTGTTGAAATCTCTACATTAATTGTTTAGCTTAGGTACAATGTCATAACATGTCTTAAGATGTTTAGTTTTAATTACAAACAAGTTTCACTGAGATCGAATATCGATCTTGGCTGGTCTGCTAGTAGCTATTACTTTGTATCAAGTGAGCGAGAAATGACTTTTCAGAAAGTGCCGGTCTAATTCGGTTTTAACGAAGCAAGGCACAGCTCTACCACCAATATGTATAAGGTAATGTAATATCTACTACCAAATAGTTAGCAATCAATCGATCATTCAATGATTCAATCAATAATCTTTATTAGCTAGAATATGGTGCACATAGTTGTTGCATGTTATGGTGTACGTTATTATACCTACATACCAGTTTGTGTGCACATTGTATATAGCTATAGGATCGTCCTCGTACCTATACGTTGATTTGCCCAATTAACAAGAATATCAGATTTTATTTACATTTTATACAACTTTATTTAAAATTGATGAAAAAAAATGTCAAAATTAAAATAGGCACAATATATTTTATTTAGTTAAATAATTATCAATAATATTTTATTTAAATAAATACAACAAATGTTAATAATGATCGGTAAGTATAAAGGGTGCCGACATATGGCCGATATTACAGCCAGCTTTTATTAACTCTGACTGTCAGTCAATTCGTAGTATAAGCCGTAGACAGCGCTGGCCCTGGGGCTACGACGTGTTCACAGGAGGATGGCGAAACTGTGCAGTGATTTTGAATATATTAATTTTATTATTATTTATTATTAGGTATTAATTAGTTATAAAATTAATCATCATAATATAATAATAATACTTTATATATTCCATTGCAGAGAATTTCATCAAAGGTTGCTTGAAAATCAAAAAACAATTGTGGGACTGATTGTTTACCAGTAACTTCAACCTTGTCAATATTATGAGCTATTTTCTACGACCCCGTTACCTAGTGCGAGTTCAAATCCCTAGCGAAACGAACGCGCGCGGTACAAATATTTGATATTGGCTCTTGAATATTTGTATTGTCTGCTTGCTTAGGCATATAATATTTATTTTAGTAACGTTTTATGTAATACAATGTCATGTACTCAACTGTAAAAGAATTAACCGTAGTAAATATATAGTTAAACGGATTAGTAAAAAAAATATATTGCGATGGACAATAATATATATGTGCCCATCTACGAAAGGCTTACGTTGATGTTATTTGTGAAAGACCTAACATTTGGTAAATGTACACAAAACTTTCAATAAAATTTATTTACATTTTTTTACATATAACGTTAATATAATAAATAAAATTTAATAATAAAAACTATTTAAAACCTACATACCTATATATAAAAACATGTTAATTTATATTTTATAGTTAAGATATTACACACAGACAAAATCACAATATAAAATCACTTTATCAAATTCGAATCGCGAACACGCTGTATAAGGGCCAATAAGCCGATACCGCAGGCGTTTAGCTGACAAGTATTGTGCCGCCCCGCGGCTCGGCCCGCTCCCTCGACTCCTGCGCATGTTGTGAACACACAATAATTGATTTAGTTGCGCGTGAAATTCCTTGCCAACCGTCCATTGTGACGTCTCCGCTCCGGTTGGTTATAATGATGATATCACGGCGAGTAAACAATGAATATTATCCGCTGTTTAGTGGTTGATGATTTTTGTTTGTACGTTCCTTCACTGCGCTTCATGGATAAGAATTCGGATAGCGGAATATAAATAAAATCGATCAATCTTCTTTTATAAGACCAACTGTGTTAATTTTTATTAGTGACCATATAAGTATAAAAGTCGTTCATAAATATGATTAGTTGCATAAGACTAGCATCGGATTAGTAGAGTTTGGGTGATTAGAAGTTTGTAGTGCCGAATTTTGAGGAAGTTTGCTTTGCTTAGAAATGACCCCATCACTTAGGATTATCAGGTAGGCTCCTAGTATCTGAATCATTATTTTTGAGGAAGAGCTTTTGCTCTAAGGGTTGGTTTGGGAACCTGTGTGTAGTCCAGATGATGGTAGCCATCCATACTTATCATGGGAACAGCAGAACATTTCCTTTTTTTTTGTTGAGAAATCGTTCAACTTCTTCATATTCATTGGTCGTCTTAAGGTGGCCTCGAAAGCAGATGAATTCAGAATTATTTTATCTAAATACATGAAAACCAGCAGACCAATTATAGCAGATATAGCAAGACAATGCATCTATATTAGTCCTAATTGTGAAGATGTTTATAAGGGTCGGCAGTCACGGCAGTTTGTTTCAAAAAAATTCAGACAATTAAATGAATTTTCAAGGTAAACATTTTCACAAATAACACAAAGAACATGCCGCCATCGGAAATGCCGATAAAAGTTAAAATTTAAAACTATCTTAATATGCTATACGTAATAAAGGAAAGTGGAATAGCATGCTTTCTGATCAACTCATAATACTTTTTCCCGCTCCAAAAAAGTTTTCATTCCAAAAAGTTATTAGATTTCAGCACAGCACAAAAACAGTAGCCTGTCTGGGTGCGAGTGTAAAAAATCTCCACAGTTGTCAATCGAACAATTTTCCAGCGGCCCCCGGCGCGCAACAATAAAACAACGATAATTTATTCGAACGCGTCAAAATAATCCGCAGCGAGTCGCGCGTGATCCAAACGCGATCAAATGCGAACAATAAAAATCTCTGCACTCCGCCCTCCGACGCGGCACGTAGGGTGGACTAAAGGGTGCTTTACACTGCACTCAGTAACTCTATATCGAGGCGATGGTTCTGTTCTGGATGTTGTTAATGCGAATATTAGGTTTAGAGGACTCTTACCTTTAGCAAGGCACAGGTATACCAGGAATCTATCCCTATCTATCCCTTTATCTAGGGATTAGTGTCGTTAGCATTGAATTTTAATGTATCTAGGACAGAACTGTACTGCAGATAAAAACCAAGAATAGGTATTATAATATATAATAGTAAAGTAATGGCCATCGACCAAGTCCAGACACAGCTAGAAAAATCTAGAGGATATTGTACATTCTGAACAGGAGAATGATTACTCCATGAGGATTTCGAATAAGTTTGTTACACCATTATTGTCGTGGATGCACTAACGTCCAGTGTGAAGGGGCCTCCAGAGGCGAGAGGCGCCGCAGTGGGGTGTGACCGAAAACAACACGATTTGTATTTATATCTAAACCGTGCTTTTGTCGTGCGATTAGCAGCGTATTGTGCGGCAAATGGCGGCGCAAGTGCAAGGGGACATTACACGACTTAGTGCGGGCTAAACGCCTTTTACTACGTGTATAGATTGAAAATGACAGATCAAATATTTTGATACGTCTTAATTAAATGTTGCCACATTTTATTTATATTTATTGTTTTTAATGTTAAACGTTCTTTTTTATCAAATCTTAAAACTTTGGATACATCTGATAATCTGGACAAAGAAGAAACGATATTTTGAAGGTATATCCTCGTATTTCCCCCTCAGACTTACTGAATATACACAGGAAATTTCATAAAAAATTGGTTGAGTCGTTTCCGAGTGATATGACCACAAATACCTTTTTATATTAAAAGATCTTTAAGAACTGAAAAACAAATTTCAAGATCTCTAATCCTGATAGGTATCACGTATGCTCTATATGTACTTATTTTCACCGATGTTACCATTTCTCATACAATTTAAATTTTTAAATTTAAATAAAATTCTGATTTTTTTTTCTAAATTCGTCATAACCACGAACGTCTAAGTAAATGTACACGATATAGACTCGCTAGTGTAATACATAAACAATAGTGATGTAGTGTTAAACAAAACAATAAACTTATACGTACGTGCCGGCGTGTTGACGCAACCAAATCACTGGGTCGCGAAATAGAAATCGTCATGGAGGGTGGATTATCTCTCATTAGCGAGCCGCGTCGTGCGCGACTGTACGCGGGCCGGGTACAGTCGCGCGGATATACGCGTACGTTATTGATATTTGACGTTGATTGCGTAATCATATTTACTGCTCAATAGCCAAGGCTAGTACCAGACGTAATTAGAATAGTCAGCTGGAGAACTCCCTTGTGACTTAGGGCAAGTCTGGGTCCAGTAATTATTATAAAGTAAGGTATTCTGAAGTGCCTCTATTGCCCACACATTATGTGTCATCTCATCCTCCATTGAGGAGGCTTCCTTGATGTGTTCACTCTGGTTTGGCTTCCATACTACTCAGGCTGGAGGCAGACCCAGCCGTAAAACCGTCAACGTAATGGGTAGCGTTTAATAATAATTAATCTACCCAATAAGCAGGCCCCAATGACCTATTTAGTGCATGCTTGCATGCAACCGAAATGGGCCGGAACGTCCGGTGAGGTACCTCTCGCTTTCACGAAACCGGCGTAAAGTGACAGCTGTGCTGTCGTCGTTTCGTCGTTTCGTGCGGTGTGTAAGTAGCCTGTGGCCCCTGGAGGTGGGAGGAGAGAGGAAGGCAGCGTATCTGTATAGCCTTTATGTAGACAGTAGTAGTTAATTTTTTTGTTTTTTTATGATAAATGGGGGCCATTTATCATAAAAAAACCCTCTGAAATTCAGCCTTTGAATTATAAGGAAACGTGAAAACAAGTATTTCCTGAGAACACCTATAAATATGATTATTTTAGCCGATGACCATACTTTTCACAACATGGTCTTCAAAATGATGACAATGCTATCGTCATTGGTGTAGTTTGTGAGTTTTGAGCGTGACGACGATGACGGCCCACTGGGAGGGAGGGGGGCAACATGTCTGCATTACAAATATATAAATGTCCAGTGGCGTGCGTATTCAAAATAAAGGTTCCCTCTTATACCTACTATAAAAACTCCACGAATTTCTACTGCTACATGGTAGAGGAAAATGATTTGCTACGTGAGATCTTGCTACGGAGAATAACAACAACTAATAATAATGTCGTCCTAGCCGATTTCGGCTTCGGTGGCCGTCTAATATAGACGAGCCATCTGCGCAGGACATATTATAGTGCACAAGTGTGCTCGCAGACACAATTAGTGCCCTCTCTTCCCTCATTCTCATATTCCGATGGGACGGCAGTCCGACACGACCGGAGAGGAATCAGGCACAGGATTAACGTGCTCTCTGAGGCACGGGGGTATAACACCGTCGACTTCCTGACTCGGAACTGTTATTAGGAGTGGAAAAATTCCAAGAACACTTTTTGGTCAGACCCGGGATTCGAACCTGCGACCTCACATCTGTAGTTGAACATGCCTACCACTAGACCACGAGGCAGTTGAAACAAACGAAAAACTATAACTACAACTATCATGAATTACAAATTACAAGTATATACAAGTACTAAAATAAATCAAACACAACACGGTGGGAGGAGCTACAATGGGTGGAACCGGGCGATGTAGCTAGTTATTCATATAAAAGTTTCGAGAAG
>LUGF01016645.1:846996-857638 GCA_001625245.1 Calycopis cecrops | reverse complement strand
TGCGATAACTTAAAAACTACCCCAAAAAAAAACATTTTCATTTTTGGCAAAAACTTTAATTTTGTCTAAATTAATCGTGGTTTTTAGGTAATTTTTAACACGTTTAATAGATAAACACCTCATTTATGAGAAGGCATTTTATTTATTCGTAAATAAAGTTCCTGAAAAAAGATATGGCACTTTTATGGTTTCTATGGGTTTTTCTCGATAATCGCAATAACTTCAAAAGTAGTTTAAAAAAATCTTTCGGTGTTTTTCTCTAACCTTTAAAATACTAACAGCTATTGAATGAACACATAAACTATACATGACCGCAACTAAGCCAAAATTACACACTGTGCTACGTAGATAAACTTCGCTGAAACACCATTAGGATCATTTACTAAGCTGGCTGGGCCCAATGGATTCTCACGCATAAGCCTTAGTACAGAGCAAGACTTTCATTCTAGACTGTATTTTAACAAGATAGACCATGGGAATGTTGATGGGGATCAGGTACTGTTTGAAGGAGGAGCCAAGGATGTTCACAACTAGCTGATTTGTGTGAAGAAGAAAATAAATGTGTCGGAAGCTGTGACTCGTGGCAGTTGGCTCTCTTTGTTCCTAGGTGACTGGCATGGAGATTGTTATTATCATATTCAAATTGTAATAGATAATTACTCAATAGATTTCAATCCGTAACAAATTTCGATCAAATTGGTTCTTTAGTTTTTGTTTGATACAATAACAAACATAATTTAATAGTCTGCAAGACACCTAGTTTTGCGGATATCTATGGGCGGCGGTAGTCACTAATCACATGCTCGTTTGCCCCCTATATCATAAAAAAAATATATAACACTTTTGTCTCTAATGCGCAAGTCCACCGAGCAGTATGAGTCTGGCTACGCCGAATTTTTCCTTTGTTACGTCTACTCGTGTATCAGTCATCATGTAGTATTTAGTAATGAATGAACCGGAACAACTCGACGATTGAAATATTTCATATACATTTCTATTTCGGCTATAACAAATACAAAAAATGGTAAATTTTAATTATGTCATTGAAAAAAAAAACCATTACAAAAGATTTTTTCATACAAAACATGTCTGAAAAATACGTTTCGATGAGTGATAATACAAAATGTGTGCGAAGGTTGAATACAAGGACTTTTGGTACGGAACCCTCAGTAAGTGAGTCCGACACGTACATGACCAATTTTGTCTTTTATTTTTTTTATTTAGGTACATCTATAAAAGAAGCATTTATTAAAAATAAAAGACGATGATGATTATCTGAATATTTTTTCACTGATATTTTTTAAAATTAAGTGATAGATTCAAAATAGTATTGAAATTTATGCTGGAATTCGAAGCTCTCTT
Organism: Calycopis cecrops; assembly: GCA_001625245.1. Classification (NCBI taxonomy): domain Eukaryota; kingdom Metazoa; phylum Arthropoda; class Insecta; order Lepidoptera; family Lycaenidae; genus Calycopis; species Calycopis cecrops. The sequence continues at coordinate 856,276 of LUGF01016645.1, read as the reverse complement.
ACAAAATCCATTGAAACCTGTCCTTGGTGTGCCGAAGCTATACGTGAGCAAATACGGATGTGTTGCAAGCCCGTGCTGTTACTAAACTGCTATGTAGCAGATAAACTACAGACGTACGTACAGTCGCCGACGAAAATAGAAAAAACCTACCACTCCTACAGATGTTATAAATCTTTTAAAATATCCAACATTGTAAAATTCGTATTATACCATATCAATATTTAGTGCATTAGTTAAACCGATGGATCATAATATTAAATTTAAGTTTTTTATAGTACAAGGGGGAAACTAGCAGTCGGAGCATTTTCATAACTACCGACTTCCATAGATATCCGCATGGAGGTTAAGAAGGAGGGCAGCGTAGGTATATGTAATACCTACGCTGCCCTCCTTCCTCCCCGCTCCAACGCATCAAACAGCATGGCTGCCACTTTACGCCGTTATCTTGTACCTCCCCGGTCGTTCCATGCCAATTCGGCTGCATGCATGCATGCAGCGTGGTACGATCTCTTACTAACTTTATGTGTCGTCTAATAAGATCTTGTCCAATCTAGGCCATCTAACAATAATTACAAAGTTTAAAAAAAGACGGCAGTGCAATCGTAACGACGAGTTCACTGAATTTTTTTCAAGACCAACTTTCAGTCATTTCAATTTAAGCACCATTTTCAGTTGTAGTTTCCTCATCGAATTCATCCAATTTTCGAAACGAACTGTACTTTTTGAATTTGCATTTTGCTAGTACAAAATTAATTGAACGTCTTTCATTTGTCCTCAATTTTTCTTTGCATTCGCTGGCTACTGAATAATTTATGAATTTGTCTCGAATGTCACGCGTAAGAACGGTTCGTCTCGATCGCTGAAATTTAAATTACAAATGGTACGTCAATAGAAAGGTTATTCAAACATAAAACTACTTGGAGGTGGTGAAGTGTACCTTGATAATTGTGGGCTTGAATTTAGGCCGCAGCCAGTTTTGTCAAACCAATAACACATTTGTCTTTTTCCGGTAGCATCAATTTTTATTGACTTAATCCTTTTTAAATACAGCTAGCCCAAGGAAAGTTGATCACCTATAACATTTAGTCTACTGACTGAAATTTATCCCTCGCTTTCGTTAAGATAACATTAGAATGTTCTGGATAAGTCTACGAGTCTTGTCATCAGGATAACTCACCTACACTAGTCGTAACCAAACAATAACTCCAATATGACTAAAAAACTTTTTTGTACACCGAATTTTATTACCTAAACATCATAAACGTTTCCATGTATCAGGTCTGATGGTAGATAGATATTCCTGTAAGGAATTAGCTGTATCTATGTTGCCCTGTAATATATCTCAATTAGGTTAGTAAATTTGTTTCCTATGTACATAAATTGTTAAATAAATAAAATAAATAACTCTATCGAAAATGTAGAGAAACACTGTAAACACAATAAAACACCAACTCATACCTTGTCTTGACACCAACGATCCCACGTGTCTGAATGCTATTGTTACATTTTTGTCCCACTCGGTATTCGGACCCACACCTGTATAAACCTCCCGTGGAATAATTAATATCGAATATTAGACACACGTTGTCATGTGGTTTTGTTGTTCTGATTAAGTAAGCACGATAGATTTATAATTAATGGAATAAAAAAGGGTAGGTATACCCTAACGGGGTTACCGTGGTCAAACCCCAGGGGACATTCTTGGGGTTTTGATAATAATTTGGTGCACATGGGCTTTAATTACCGAGTCACTATTACTATTTTGGCTTTTCCGCAACTTTATATCGTGAATGTTAATGTGATTGAGTAAAGTTATTGGGTGGAAGAGGGCAATGTATAACCTCTATTTGCAAGGACAAATTATAGTTGTCACTTGATATTTAGTATGGCCGTCTTATAATGTCTTTGCTATAAAAAGGGATTTTACGAATTATCGGGTAGGAAAATTTTTTTTTGTTTTTTTTGTTGTGCCCTAGGACCTCACATTTTTCTAAGAGAAGAGGACGAGGATAAATTATACATTTATACAAATTTGAAGCACGTTACATAAGATATATACAGATGTACCATAGTCATATAGGTATACCTACGGATTTCAGTTTCTAAAAGAATTAGGCTTAGATACTTAAATGTACTTTTAGATTCTGACACGGGATTCCCATTACTTGATTTGACATTTATATGATGATTTATTTCACATTATGTAAAATCTCAAAAACAAGGAGAAAAAAATAAGAATTATCTTCATCATTGTAGGGTTCAATGAAGTACTCCTAGCTTAGTTAGAGTTTTAGTTATTTTACTTATTTAAGTTATTCAGATTCCAATTGTTATCTTAGGCATATGCTAATGTACAAATTATTTCATTTAACATTGGCAGAACCTTTTACGTTAACTAAAACATAATTTTATTTATTCATGCAAGTAGTAAAGAGAATATACATACATATGTATACATTATACACAATATACATTATACATGTATATTGATATAAGCTCTATAATACTATGTTATTCATTCGAGATGTAATTTATTTGCACAAATGTACCACATCATTGCATGATACTAATGAATGGGTTGAATATTAAATTCATTGCTATGTTGATTTAAAAATTTTATTTTTTAATAATGAAATGATTGGAATAAAACGATAGAAAAACATGAGTCCTGAAATTCAATCCATATTTTTACAGTATTGTAGGTAAACGAGAGTCGGAGCCATTTTTTTATAGCATAGGAGGCAAACGAGTAGTTGGGTCACTTGATGTAAAGTGGTCACCAACGCCCACAGACATCCGTAACACCGGAGGTCTAACGGATGCGTTGCCGACCTTTGAGGAAAGAATAAGCTCTTTTCTTGAAGATCCCGTCGTCGTATCGGTTTTTACGCCTTGCGACGTCCGCATACGGTCCGCGTAGTGATATACAGATGATCTGCCCAGTGCCCTCCTTCCTTCTTCTCCCTCCACGGGCCACCGGAAACACACACCACTGTATCGTGTGAGCGAGAGGTACCTCCTAGGTTTGCCAGTCCAACACGTGCAGTGTGGCACTACCTCTTATCAAAGATGAATGTGAATATTGGCTGATTAAATAATTTTGTAGTAAAACTTTAGTAGGCTGATAAAATAGTAGATAACAAGCGGTACTTAGTTTTGAAAATGTGTGGTAATCCATGCCACGAGTTTTCCTTGCCAAAATAGTTTTCGATGACGCAAATTTCATTATCTTTACCTATTTTCGTCTACAACTAAATTCCAAGACGTGTCTGAGCTCCTGTTGGTCAGCTTTCACCTGCTACTATATGAATATATCTTTTAGCATTTATGTTATATGTATTTATAGACATGATCAAAATTTGATTTCAAACATTTAGACTCTTGATCCTTTTGATTAACGGTGGGTATTCTGAATACCTATATATGCCCAACTTAAGAATATAACTCCATGGCTTCTAGAAATATTCTTTAGTTTGTAATTATAACATATCTTATAACTTTCATGAATTGAATTTAAATGATTGACGCATAGTGCGTACAATATTGATTGATTTTAACCAACAAGCCCATAATAAGTAGGAATAAGAATATCTATCCGCATCTAAAGTGACAGCTGCGCTGTCGCGTTTCGTGAGGTGTGTAAGTAGCTGTTGGCCCAAGGAGGTGGGAGTAGGTAGGAGGGCTACACATCTGTTTGTCTCTATGCGGATGTCTATGGGTATCTGTAGTCCTGAAAAATGGCTCCGAGTGCCCGTTTGCCCCCATATAAAATAAAAAAAAACTTTTTCTATATCGGTTATATAATTTAAAAAAAAATAAATATAGGTATATCCTACAAATATTATAAATGTTAATGTGAGTTTATTCGTATCGCTTTCAATAAAACTACTCAGACAATAATCATGAAGCTTTGTATACATATTCTTAGAAGTATTAGAAATGACAGAATACTTTCTATTAATTTTTTACAAGAGTTAATAAAATATTGTGGCTGATATTGTAATTTTAATGCAGTTCTATTGAATGTAATGTTCAATAATATTAGTAAACTATATGGGTACATTTATAAACGTATATAACATACACTACAAATTTTGTACAGATGTCGTCGAACTTAGACATCTCAAAACGCAGTAAACAAATCTCAAAGCGACGCACTCGACAAATATCCACGAATCAAAAACGGCCAAAGCCCGCGCACCAGGGGGATGATCTCTGAGGAATAGACGGGGCTGTTTACACCGCATCTCATTAAATGCGGCCCCAGCGATCGGCGAATTTGTTAGACCATAAAAAATAAATAAACCCCTATCGCCCTAAGTGAATACTGCGACTATTTTAATAATAGCTTTTATTTTATACGACTATTTTTATAAGTCCTCGTTATATCATCATCAGACTTTCATCATCATCATCATCATCATCAACCAGTGGACAAAGACTTCTCCAAGTGCCCGCCACGGATCTCGGTCTTCAGCTCTCCGTCTCCAGACAGTTCCAGCCTCTTTGCAAATATCGTCACTCAACCTTGCTCCAGGGCGTCTGTCTCTACGCTTTATCAGACTTTAGCTCGCATTATTAACATATCATCTTTTGTGATATGATTTGTGATGTTAATAAGCTTCCATAGGCATCCGGAGCTAGCTACCGCACGAATATCTGTTTATGACTCGCGTAACTTTCCGACGTGATTAAACCCAATATTAGCGCGCTTAGTTTAGAGAAGCACGAAGATAACCAGACCAGAAAACCAGACTATTCCAAGGTCACTGGTATAAATTCTCTCACTGATAATGACTTTATTCCCATGAAAGGGTAATAAAGCCAGCTTACCTCACATGCATAAAATATATTAAAGTCCAATGTCTATAATAAAAGCTTTAGATAGATAGAGTTGTTTCTTTTTTAAAACATTTATACGTGTTTCAGATTATAATCTATTTCTCAGTAGAATTTTAACCAATTCCGTTCTATAGTTTTTGCACAAACTTTCTCATAGAAACGGAATACCGCATTCTAAAATTTCAAAATTAATAATATGGCTGATAATGTCATAAGTTAGAACCCATAATGTGATCGCTAAACACCCGCCCACACGATAATAAATCAGTTGAAATCCCGTGCGACGAATTGGTGTAAGCGAACATATAATAAAGATTTACGTCAGGGGTTGAGTTACCGCTACAAGCTACATCCATGTTAACATTTTGCTAGTGCGTGATAATTAATGTTAATTATTTAAGATTAATGTCATCTATGATACAATCATATTGAGAATTACTAATTAATATTTTGTAAGTTGTCATTATTTTGTTAGAAAATAAAACTGGATTTTCTTATTAGATTTCACAGCAAACAAAGAACTATTTTGCTTACTAAGGACGTTTTAAAACAATAACGGTGATAATAACAAAATATTAGCAAATATACATATTAGTAATTATAAAATGGCGTAAATGTATTTCACTTCTTTTAGCATTATTTTCCACTTGACAACAAGTACTTACACATCTTTACAATATATCCCTTACGAAGTAGCTAGAGAGTACCGTGCACCGTATGTCACAATCCTTATAGGTTCGTTTAGCTTCCTCCACTTCCTAATCCTCTTTTCATACAAACTAAAAAGAAAATTGATCGATTGCTGATATGCATGACTAAATCTATGTATCCTAATATTTCCAAAATAATATGAAAACATTATCACTACATAAAACTAGGAATTTTTGCTATTAGTTATCACTAGGAAACACAAAATGGACCCATTCACACCCAGAGCAACAATAGATTTGAACTATAAGAGCAATGTAAAACTAACAGAAATAGTATCAATTGATATTTACACAACTTGGAGATATAAATTATAACATTAGCACTTTTATTGCGAGTGATTGAAACTAATGGGAGAGTTTAAAGCCAAAGGGCATGGCGTGTACAATGGGCATCGTAGCGATATTTATTATTCTTTGTGTAATTGTTGCCGTCACCCCATGGTGCAGTCAGCTGGCTGTTGTTGAACAGGTTAATGACGACCATCCATGGGGAGAGCATGAAACTGAGAATCATCAATTTATTTTTGATTTTCTGTGGATCCTAGACAATGATGATTACATGCCTTGTCTACTCTCAAGGGTCTTAAAGGCACATACTTCGGTGCAAAATAGGTACAAGTCTGAGATTCTTATTTTTAAGTTACAAGTTACTAAACAGATATAGATTATCATATATAATAAATGAAATTGATATTTAATACAGAACTAAAAGAACGAAGAACAGATCCGTAACATTACCGAATTACATTTAGAGAGTTTAACAGAGAAAGATATTAAGCTCTCCAGGAGTCAATAAGTTGTTAGACTGATAAAGTACGTATCGTAGTACATTAAAATAAGGTATTTTAGAACACAACTAAGAATATTGAAAAGTTTCTAAATATTTACTCCTGTTTTCTGTCAAAAATACTGAAAGTTAAAGTGAAGAGGTTTAAGCGACAATAATGTCTCTTACTCTTAAAGTAATTTAAAATGTAATTTAGTCTTTACCATCACGTTACAATATATATTCGCCACATATACGTCTCTCGGTCCACAGCGATTATATTCCCGGATCCATTGTAACTGTCCCACAATGGCTTTAATAAACAAACATATAACATAAGCAAATGCAATATGCAGGCTGTAAAGCCATTATAATGCCACCAGTAATTGCATATTGGAGGAGGTTAAGACGCATTGTTTGTGCCGCTGTGTCGGGGCTTACCTAATCAGGTCATGTGGATGGACGAGGTGTTACGTACTAATAGTGCACATACAACTGTTGATGTTTATTTAATGCCCTCGCCTATTGTATATGCTGGAGTGTAATAGCACATTTTAGTATCAAACTACCTGTCGTTACCGATTTCTAATCGATAAAGGAAAGAGTACTTGTGTCTCTATGCACTGCGCTACACTATTTCCTGAAGCATTAGTTAGCTTCTTGTCATCTTAGCCAAATCTGCCTCGTCGTCATAATCTTAAGCCTTTTTCCACCAGTTTGGTGCAGATCTCCTTCAATCTCCTCCACATACTTCTATCTTCGGCAGTCTGCATATATTTTTGCCCGCTATCTTGATAACATCTGTCCACACCATCTGAGGCCTTCGAACTGTTTGTTTGTTGTTTGAACGTTCGTCTTTTAAATCTCGATTTACTCCACTTTAGAAGCTTTTTCCACCACGAGTGCAATTTTATCTATGTGGCATGCCCACTGCGACATTAAATTTAAAAATTATTCGCTTTATAGAGTTAACCGGCTAGGTATTTCATTGCCTTTAGGATAACTAATTGTTTCTGATACTTCAGAAACGACCTCCTTGGTAGTCAGCCATGTTTCGGTTCCGTATGTAAAAATTTGTAGAATGCATGTTTAGTTAATAAATGTTTAGTAAGAGGTAGTGCCACACTGCATGCTTGCATGCAGCCAAATTGGGCCGGCACGACCGGGGAGGTACCTCTCGCTTACACAAGACCGGCGTAAAGTGACAGCTGTGCTGTCGCGTTTCGTGCGGTGTGCAAGTAGCCGGTGGCCCATGGAGGTGGGAGGAGAAAGGAGAGCAGCGCATTTGTATAGTCTCTATGCGGTTGTCTGTGGGCGTCGGTAGTCATGAAAATGGCTCCGACTGCTCGTTTGCCCCCCTTTACCATAAAAAAAAAAATGCATTAATTACATATACGCGGTAAGTTACATTTTGAAAATAACTCTCTTGAAAGGCAGGCCCATTCTCCTGCCCATTGATTTATTGACTAAGATGATATATTTTGCCAGCCCAATTCGGCTACATGCATACATGCAGTGTGGCACTACCTCTTACTGTCTTGAACATTATCTCTACAATGCTTTGTGGAATACAATCCATAGCATATACACGCATGTAAGTAAATATCTGACTTCTGAACGATATGAATATATAGTAGGCGCAGTATATGTGGTGCCCTCCTCATTATGAATGTATCTCGCTCGCAGTAAAAACGGGTTAATTTGTGTTATAAAACAGGTTGGGGCGGAATTAAACGCCGTCTCGGTCCGCGGATGTCGCCCCACTCAAGCACGCCCCTCCATAATTGCGAAATGCTGAGCAAATACTTGGAGTTTAATGAATTTTTCCTTCAGTTAATTTGCCGCCATTCATATAATTAGTCCCATAAATGAGGAGTTATAATACGTTTCTTGTGAACGTTGTAATTTATTTTTTCATTACTTTTGTTCCGTTCTCGAATTTATTTTCATGTGATAAAATTAATTTTTGTTTCCATATTTATTAAGCTATTTTCTATAAATAGAATCAGGCTAACGTCAACAAATTATGTAATATGTTGATTCGTTGATTTGACTATATAATAAATGTGACCGTAATGCTGCTTAAATTCTGCTCCCTTGTGGAACTTCATATTTAGTTGTTAATTAATCATATTCTGGATTTAGGCAACCCATTTGCAATATATTTATTGACACATTTAATGGAGTATAAAATATTTTTCATCCATTAACCAGCTCGGTGAAGGTCGTTATAAGGCGGGATCTTAGACCGTAAGTATATTATAAAAACTGAATAGCGGTGTCAGTTTGTCGCCGGTATCAAACTTCTGAAAACCGGGCCTGAATGTGACATGATATCGACGCAGGAAAGCGATCTTGTCGTATCCCGTAAAAATTCGAAACCTTATTCGCATTTTTTTGATGACAAACAATTTAATTATATTTCTATTTCGCTCTAACGTATCTAGGATACCTAATAATAATCGTCCTAGCCGATTTCGGCTACGGCGGCCGTCTATATAGACGAGCCATCTGCGCAGGACATATTACAGTGCACAAGTGTGCGCGCAGACACAAATGCACTCTCTATTCCCTCATTCTCATATTCCGATGGGACGGCAATCCGACACGACCGGTGAGAAATCAGGCGCAGGACCGACGGCTTAACGTGCTCTCCGAGGCACGGGGGTGTATCACCGGATCATCACAGGATACCTATAGATGCAGCGGCTCATCAACATATTATAGTCAACATACACAGTAGCTGGAGGTATTACAACAGAACTAGAATAACCGGGGAGGCATCTGTCGCGTATTACCCTGTGCACCCCCAGCAACCCCAGCAGTGGAGCCACATTTCTTCGCTTCGATTATTTTCGGGGGCCCTTTAGAAGAGGAAGAGCGAAGGCCGACATCATACATAACAATTTTGTGTGCATGTCGTCCGTCACCACTCTGGCTGTTTTTTTTTTTTTTTTTTTAT